>CM034153.1:58674531-58690949 GCA_019776745.2 Taxus chinensis
GTTTGGCATGTTGTAGAATAAAGGGGCCAAGATCTAAAGTGAATCGAGTAGTTGGTGTAGATTGAGAAATAGGGGCAGAATATTGATAAATATTATTAATCTCAATCAACCATTCTTATAATGGAGTGTTGTATTTCTTATAGGAATTGAACAACCATGTGCAGACAAACAAATACATTGCACAGGTAAAACTAAACTCACAATTGCTTCCAATATTACATCCGGGAAGCACATAATTGTTATAAAAATGATAACAATTATACATTTGGAAATAAAAGACAAATATGGTTTAAAAACCATATAACAATAAATAATTAATTAATAGTTAATTAATTATAAAATGCATAATTAAAATATTAGGTAAATAATAATTAACCTAACATTCCCCCCCTTAATTTTGCATTGTCTCAAGGGATGAGGAGATGAACTCTTTGAATAAATTGAACTTTTCACGTGCAAGTGACTTTACGAAGATATTTTCCTGTTGTTCAGCAGTTGGACAAAACTGAAGCTGGATATTGTGCTTTAACACATGTTCGTGTATGAAATGAACCTCAATGTTATTTGTTCTTTCGTGAAACACTGGATTGTGAACAAGTTTGAGAACACATTCATTGTCAACATAAATGGTGGTCGGTTTGTCCTGTGGTATTCTAGTTCCTTCCAGTATGCGACGTAGCTAAATCACTTCACAGACAACTTCTCTTGTAGAATGATACTCGACTTCTTTGGAAGAGAGAGAAATGAAGTGTTTTTTCCTTCTTCCCCATGATATTGGTCTAGATCCCATAAAGAATACAAATCCAGAAGTGGATTTTATATCATCAATGTTACCTACATGATCTGAATCCGAATATCCAGTCAAGAAGAAGTTGTTGTTCTTCTTGTATTCTATACCAAGATCCATTGATCCTTTGAGATATCTTAAGATGTGCATTGCTACTTTATAATGAAATTTTTTGGGTTCTTACATGAACCTATATAAATAGGTCACTGCAAAGCTGATATCTGGTCTAGTGTAGGTCAGGTAAATGAGACTCCCAATCAAATACCGATAGAGAGTGGCACTTACCTAAAGGAGATGGATCTGAACGAGATAACTGCAATCTGTTCTCCATGGGTGTGGAAATAGGTGTGCAATATATCATCCTGAATTTCTCGAGCATTGTCTTGGTATATTTCATTTGAGAAAAAAAATGTGATTCTCTTTGTACCATGCTTCCAATCAAAGACAATAATGCATCAGCCCGAGATCGGTCATGTCAAGTAATTGATTAAGATCTTTCTTCATTGCATCGATCATCCTCATTGAACTGCCAATTATGACTAGATCATTGACATAGACAATGAAAATCACAATCTCCCCCTTTCTTTTTGAGGTAAAGATTGAGATCGTATGGATTTCTAACAAATCCATGTTCTATGAGATGTTCATAAATCTTGATGCACCATGCCCAGGGTGCTTGTTTGAGACCATACAGAGATTTCCTGATTCATCATACCTTTGCTTCTTGACTAGGTACTACATATCCCTCAGGTTGAGTCATGTAGAATTCTTCCTGTAAATCTCCGTTTAGGGAGGCACTTTTTACGTCCCTCTGGTGGACTTTCTAGCCAAACCGTACAACAAGAGAAAAGATCATTCTGATTGTTTTGATCTTAGTTGTGAGATCAAATGTCTCCTCGTAGTCTATGCCTTCGTTTTGTGCGTACCCCTTTGTTACTAGTCTCACTTTATATTTATCCACTGTCCCATATGATTTTTAATTTGTTTTGAATATCCATCTACATCTAATGGGTTTCTTCCCTGGTGGAAGATTGACAAGCTACTTAGTGTTATTTTTCATCACTGATTAATATTCAGAGTCCATGGCATCTTTTCAAGATTTTGACTGTAGGGCTTCCTGGACTATAGAGGGCTCATCAGATTCAATAACTCTACTCATCAAAGAAAAGTTAACTTCTTCTCTTGCTTTACTACAAGTCCATGGTCCAGGGGTGGATGTATTCGGTGAATCATTCATTCTTGCATCTCATAATGTGATAGTACACCACTTGGGCATACATTGAACTGTTCTCATGGGTCATGGTTCTATCTGATCAACACCATCATCCCTATCACCACTTTCATCATCTGAGGGAACATCAACTTCAATTTTTACAACCTATGAAAAATATACATTTGGTGAGTTTGGAGTAGGATACTCTACTTCCTTCTTCTCAAAAAATTCAACATCTCTACTGGTGTAGACTTTTCTAGTCTTAGAATCCATCAATCTATACCCAAGAGTATCTTCACTCTACCCAATGAAGAGGAGTTTTTGTGACTTCATATCTATTTTTTTTTATTCTGTTTGGGTATGTGCATGATTGCTTTGTACCCGAATACTATGAGGTGTGTAATAGATGGTTTCCATTTTGACCATGCTTCTTATGGTGTTACTCCATCAAGAGCAACTCTAGGCACTCTGTTCAACAAGTATACTGTTTTTTTTGCTACTTCTACCCAGAATGTCTTTACAATTCCAGAGTCATTGATCATGCATCGTGCCATTTCCATGATAGTATGATTTATTCTCTCAACAACACCATTATGCTTTGGTTTGTGTGGAGGAGGCATTTGTCAATGAATCCTATGATTTTGTAGATAGTCTTTGAACTCGTCACTAGTGAATTCCCCACTCAATCTAAGTGGAGAGTTATGATGTGATGACCAATTTCATTCTCAACTGCTACTTTGAACTTTTTGAAAGTTTCAAAAGCTTCACTTTTCTTGCGAAGACAAAAAATCCACATTTTCCTTAAATAGTCATCAACACAAAGCATGAAAAATTAGAACCCAGAATGACTTGGTTGCATCAGACTGCAAAGATCGGTATGAACCAGGTCAAGTTTTCCATGTTCCCGAAATGTACTCTTATGGAATGAAGCTCTGTGTTTTTTTCCTGCTAGGCAGTGAGGACACTTGTCTGTATCCTTCTGAAGATATGGTAGCCCATGTACCATATTACGCCGGCGAAGTGTCTCGAGATAATTAAAACTTACATGACCAAGTCTCTGATGCCACAATTGTGCTAAGGTGGAGTTCTTAGCTATAAGTGCTTGATCATCTCTAAGAAAAAAATCAAGTTGGAACATGCGTCCCACATTGGAGGCTTTTGCAACTATTTTTGAGCCTCATGATTTATCTCGAATCAAACACATTTTCTTCTCAGAATGACTATAAAATTCAATTTTTAGGTTATGATCAAGGAGTTGATTGAATAAAAGTAGAGTCTTTATCAATCCAGGGACATATAAGACATATGATAGTCTGCAGTTGTATGAACCAAGGGTAGAGAAATGTTCCCAATCCCCTCAACTGAATATGATGAATCATCACCCAACGAAACATAGTTTTTCAAAGGTGTGTGTGTCATTGAGGTAAACCAATCTCTGTGGCCAGTCATAGGTCAAGTGGCTCCCAAATCAACATACCAGACATCACTAGATGATGTGGATGGTTCAATTGATCGAGCAGTATACAAGTAGTCTTCATTATCTGATTATTCTTGTTCCTCAACAATATTACCTTGTTGATGGACTCTTCTTTTCCAGTTCCCCTTTTTCTTCCCGTGATTGTTGTTAGAATGTCCCTTGTAAAATTGTTGTTGTTGAGGTCCAGAGTTGCTACATGAACCTTTCTTGTAAGTATTATACCAAAAATATTTTAGGTCATGTCCTCTTTTACAGATTGGGATTTGCTTCTTCTGTTTTCTATCCCCTTGTTACTAATTTTGATTTTGGGGCTTTTGATAAGAATTAGGTTTTCCTTTACCTTTTCCTTTCCATTTTTGATGTGAAGAAAGTTCCTTCTCCTCTTCATCGTCCTTATTATGTATGGCTTCGTCTTGTTGCAGTACGTTTACCAATTTGTCAAAACTAACAGTTGTATCTGACACATTTCGTGTTGTAAAAAAATGTGGTAAGAAGAGGGGAGTGCTCTCAAAACAATGGGAATGAGAGAATCATCTAAGAATGCTTCTCCCAGGGATAGAAGTGAAGCCCTCAACTTTGTAACCCTTTTTAAAAAAGCTTCGATTTTTTCATTCTACTTGAACTTCAATGTGTGTAACTGACTCTGCTAATTCAGTATAACATTCTTATTCTTGGCCTCGTATACTATGCTCAACTTATCCCATGCTTATTTGGCTATTGTCGCATCACAAATGTGGGTTTGCACATCGTCAGACACTCCAAACAAGATGATGAGTTTGGATTTCTGATCTACTCTATCAAACTACTTCTATTGTGTTGTATCAGTTGTTGTATCTGGTCAGAGTACCACAACAGGTTAGATCTCCTCAAACTCAAGTTGTGTCTTGATTTTTTTTCTTCCATACAACATAGTTGCTACCTCTTAGTAGTTGTGAATCCAGAAGAAAAACTTTGGGGGCATTGGTGCCCATGTTACAGAGATCAATGACAAGGATTGGTTCTTATAACTCCAGGTATTAGGTCTCCCAATCTATATATTGTCAGTCTGATATACCAAACCTTTCTATATACAGTGCCCTTCCTATATACCTGTTGGTATGTGGAAGAAGCTCACCCTTTAGATATACCTGACAGTATGTGAAAGAGATGTTAACGTACGTGAAAGGATTCAATATGTGGTACCAAGATAGTACTGAAAGGGTTCTGTGTGATTGTTGAAACTGCCTCAAATAAATATCCTCATACATACACGTTCCTTCGATATATACTTGGGATAATTTCTCAGTCTGGATTTATGTCATGCCAATCATTCACAGATGGATGGGATGGCTCATAGTGTGTCCACTGTGACCTTATTAATCCTCGTCAATTTAAAGGGTCGATGCTGAGATGACGTTGTTGTAGCTATATTATGCATTAAGCGTAGTAGTATTTGTGACAAATTTACCCGTAAGTGCTTCCCAGAGGCACTGTATATACTAAACGCTGCGAATGAGATCTAGGATCTTGTGAGTGTTTCATAACCATTTTTTTACTATTTTTTATTACAATATTCTGCTAGTTTCTGAGCAGTTACAAAGTTTGCAGTTGACTATGGAAACTTGTAAATTAGTACAATACACTGAAGTATACAAATTACATTCAAAAATCTGAAAAAATTGAATGGCAAGGTAAAAATATTTTGTTTTACGGGCCTTGGTGGCCTCTCGAGCCCAAAATGACCCACTACGCCAAAAAAATGCAAAAATATAGCTGAAAATGCAATTTATGGATAGGCCTTCTTTTGTAAAAAATGCTCGAAATAAAAAACCAGGCCTATTAGGAGAAAAAAATTTTTACACTAAATTAGGGTTTTTCTCACTAAAAATTTAGTAGGCGGTTTAGTTATGACTAAACTGTTTAGTCAAGGTTTTCCCTCTAAATCATCCTCCAAGTTTGGTAGTTTCATTGTTTTTCCCGCTAAATTTCAAAATTCAAAAGTTCATGTTGGGGGTGGTATTTGAACCCCAAATCTCCTGCTTCTAAGTATTTCCTCTTAACTACGTAGGCTCTTATGAGCGCTTAGTTATAAAATGAAGCAAATTGTATTAATATATTTAAAAATGACTCACCTCTTTTTTTAAAATGTGACTTAGAAGATGAGATGGTGGTCTGCATGACATGCATGCATAGAGGATGAGTTTAGGTCTTCCGGAAGACACAGATCTGAGACTCCTTATGCTTTTGAGTGCCTTTTCTTTGTTGGCCACCGCTTTCTATCCACCATTTTTTTATTGATTTGCTGCTTGCTTTTTCTTTGATATTTCTTCACCATTTTTTGGTTGTGGTTGTAGGTGCTTTTTTGCAGGGAGAAGCCTCAGCTACTTTCTTTAAAATTTTCCATCGTTTGTTTCTTTGTGCAGGTACGGCATGGAGAAGTACGTGAGCTTGGAGATGTGTCGAGATTGGCCAAATAAGCAAATGGCTCGGATTGTAATGGCTCAACACGATCAACACAGGCTCAACACCATTAGTACCATTCAGCCTTCAATACATTCAACTTGCCAATCAATAACCCATCCTGGTCTTTAACTCGGTTTTATAGCTATGTGGAGAGCTTGGTCAGAGGCAAATATTTAAACAACCCGGTGAGAAGCTCCACATACACATAGGTCTTCCAAAATAAATAAAAAATAATATCCAATTTTTAGCATAGTCCTCCAAATGTAGAGGTCTGATGTAAAACCCTTGTTTGGGGAAAAATATATATTTTAAAAAAAAACATCCAGGGAGCAAACTTTTCCTGGTGCAAGAGGCACCAAGGCAAAAAATATTTTCTTTACATTTACCTAGAAATTACACAAGTGGTTGTGAGACTGTAGGGAGGTCTGGGAAGCTGCAGGAGGCAACACTGGCTCTCCAGTGAAGCAAATTTCTTCTCCAAGACTTTTCCTTCCTCTGTAACCTTCTTTAACCTTTCCAAGAGGTTCAATACGGTCTAGTACAAAATTTAGATTGAGCGACAGTAGCGGAAGCCTGATAAATATTATTAATCTCAATCAACCATTATTACAAATGGAGTGTTGCATTTCTTATAGGAATTAAACAAACCATGTGTAGACAAACAAATAGGTTGCACAGGTAAAACCAAACTCACAACTGCTTCTAATATTACGTCCGGGAAGCACATAATTGTTATAACAATTATAACAATTATACATTTAGAAATAAAAGACAAATATGGTTTAAAAACCATATAACAATAAATAAATAATTAATGATTAATTAATTATAAAAATGCACAATTAAAATATTAGGTAAATAATAATTAACCTAACAGTTGGAGCAATCAGATCCTGAATTGATGGCATGAAAGACATTTTCTATCTTCTCACCTACGAAATCCTGCTGAAAATTTGAATTATATGGCCTAGCAAGGTAGCCCATGTCAGTAGCTTTCCAAAAATTCTAGGTGCGCAAGGAGCTAAGCAATAGGACAAGAAGTTATGACTGTTAGAATATTCGTAGTGCTAACTAGGCACGTAAGACACGTGGCACGTGGTGATTGACTAAAAATTCGCTAACTGCATGTTATATTTTTTCATTTTAGCTACATTTCACACCTTGGTTTGTCATCAGGATTTGGCACCCTATTGGCATGCTTGATTTTTTATGTGTAGCACACTCAAGCTTATCAGATGGTGACGTTGCACAAGATGGTGCAGTATAAATTGCAAAGGAAAGCACACAAAATAATGAGGCACAAAAGTAAAATAGAGGGAAGGACACATGCAAAGGTGATGCACGTGGGAGGAACTGAGAGAAATAGTTGAGGAAGGAACATATGGTCAAGGTACAAACTATTACAAAGTAATGTGTGGGGCACGTGAGAGTTTAGGAACTTATCTAATTTTGAAGCAAGTTTAGGGTGTGCGCGCAGGGCATATGAATAGGTGGGTAGAAGGTGAATTCACAAAGGGTGCGTATGAGGAAAAGGGGAACAAACAGGAAAAGGAAAATGAAAGGATGAATCAAAGGATAAGCGCACAAGGGCGCATGCGAGGAAAGTGCAACCAAGAGAATGTGGTCAAAGAAGAAAATTGAAGTGTGCGCAACCTTTAATGTAGAACCACAAAGGCAGAATTCGAATACAAGTTGTCCAAATAACTAGGGTCGTTATTTGGATAACAATATGGAAATTTCAAATTTTGTGGGTTTTATTGCATTTTATAGATCTCAAGGTAGGGATTTAAATTTTATGGTGTTTTTGGAAGATGATTTTTTTATTTAGACCAATCCAGTGGGCTTGCAAAATAATGTCTTTTTATTTTTTATAGGACGATGGTTGGTTCAATTCTTATATGTGTAGACATAATGACCACCACATCATGAATAAATGGAAATTCTACAATGAATCATGGTGAATTATTCATTCTTATGGCATACTAATAAGTCAACGGTTGTCGATTAGGTTGTACATGAACTACATTTGCTATAAATATGAATAATTTAGAAATTCTTGAAGAGGAAGACTTAGAAAATAATCTCTTGCAGCAAATGCGTAAAGAATAATAAACTAATTACTCGACATGTTTAATATAACATCATGCAAGGTCCTTTAACTCATATGGTAAACAATATAGAAGGACATATTATTTACATATATACATTATCAACATGTAGTTAAACAAGAGGACAATCAAATAAATAGATTCTCCATTTCAAATTCGAATGAATTGTAGCTAAGTTACACATAGAATTTATAGATACAACATTTGATTCAAAATAAAGAGACCACAAGATAAGGGTGAGGGAATGTGATCAATTCAAGCCAAATTTTGATATCAACGATAACAAATACAATTTTTAGGAAATGCATTTAATGCTAATCAATTCCCTAATCATATTTTAAGGCACAGTGAACCAAATACACATGTCCTATTTGAGTATTTTTTTATATTTATTTAATAATATCCTTCTTTTTAAAAATATATTAAATCATTTAAAGGACTTAAAACATAATTTATAATTTATCATCTTAATCTTCACACCTATAAACAAAAAACTCAAAATATGAATTTGCAGACACCAAACATATAATAGGTAAAGGTTTTATTTTAGGTCATCAACAAGACCACATGAAGCCTTATATTCACCTTTATATTGTTAAAAAAAGTTAAAAAGATTGGAAGCCAATCATGATTGGCCCATTCTCATTGATGTGATGGTATGAGAGGATTATAAATGTGTGTGTGTGTGTGTGTGTGTGTGTGTGTGTGTGTGTGTGTGTGTGTGTGTTTTGAAGACATCATGCCACACTAATCTTACAATAAATTATCAATTTATGGAAAATAACAACCACACTCTTAAAAATGAAAAAAAGGAAATGTGATACATCAATAATAACCATATGGGTTGTGTTCTTATAATATGAACAAATTATTGTTATTGAAAGTTGAAAATTGACTAGGAGGAATAAATTACGAATATAAAAGGAAATAATAATCCATTTGCATGTTATAAAAAAATTCAAATCATGTGTATTGGGCTCGGGTTATCACATTGTATCAAAAGAACACAATGAAAATTTGAAATATTTATTATTATGTAAATGGAAATTTAGAAACCGATGATCAAAGTGGGAAAACAAACCGATGATCAAAGTGGGAAAACAAGTTATAATACATTGGACTATTTTATATTATGATTTTCAATTTAGGGTAAAAAATGATCAAAAATCTACAATGAAAAGTAAAATAGGTTTTCTCGAATGTCATTCCATACGGGTACCTTGGGATCTTTAGGAGAGTACTTTTATTTTTAAGTTCTAGGGTTTTCCACTCTCTATGTTCGCCTATATAATGCACTCTCCACTTCAAGCCTGAAAAATGATGCCAAGCCTGGAGCCAGTGGAGTTGTGAAAAATGGAACCACCACATAAATGTTCTCAGAAGGTTTCCCAAAAGTATTCCATGAGGTAGTATCTCTCCTCCTGATGTGGTTTTATCTATTTCTAAATTTAATATTGCATGTTAATGGCTTGAACAAAATTTCCTTGTCGGCTAATTTGTGGATAATAGCCTCTAAAAGCATGCTCAAATCATGGATTAGCTCACCCCAATATTCTCATTGCATCATGCGTGAGAGAGTGTTCAAAACTTGACTAAAAGCTTTTTTTATTTTTCAGTTTTCTAACCCCTCACATGCCCCAACTATTCTAAACCATTCTACGACATGATATGTTTGTAACTCCTTACCAGTTCTCTCCCATAGATGTAGGAATTTATTGTTTTTGAATTTATGGCCCTCAAAGTTCTCATCTGGGTTGAATTCCCTGGCCTACTACCCCCCTCCATACAACTTCCTTCATTAAAGAACCTCCTTTATTGGGTGAGTTGTATGTATGGAGCTGCAACACTTTTATAGTTCTCGGCCCTAGAAACGAGTCTATGTTGAGGTTGACCTCTCACATGAATTAAAATATTTTATGGACATTCAAATAGGAGATACATGCTACTCACAGTGAATTATTTACATCGATATTTCTAATACCTACCTTGACTTTCAGGCATCTAATCAAAAGATCAAAGATTCTCCACTTTATATGTCACAACAATTACCCATCCCTCTAAATCAGTTACTAAGACCTCTAAACCCCCGCACGACGAAGGGTGGAAAAATATAGGGGGTGGAAAAATAAGTGTTGGACTGAGAAAGTAGCTAAGTAAAAGCCATGGGAAGAGGATGAAGATCGCACATAAGAGGGCACACGTGAACTAAAAATATTAATGATAAAAAGAATGATACAAGTATAGAAAAATGTGCGAAGGTTTGCACAAGGTTAAAAGTAAATAGGGTGCAAAGGGATATGCATAAGGACAATATAAAATGAGTTAGCCAAAATTCTAAAGGGCCTATAAATAGAGAAAAGAAGAGATAACATGATTGACAATGAAAGTCCAGATATAGACTATGTAAAGATATAACACCACTAGAAGATAAAAGAACATACACGGTGGATATAGAATATGCATGAACGAATCTAAATATAGGATGTGGGAATGGATAAAAGTAGGCTATTTATAGTGCATGGATCAATTTTCCTAAGGATATTTCATGGATTGAAGACTAAAGAATAAGTTTAGTGACATGCAACCTATGTTTAGGAATTATCTATTCTTAGAATTAAAACATGTACTACTGATGGAAAAGTTCCCACCCTATATATGTGTGTGATACGTATTTTGTATAGAGTTAGTGAATAGATCTAAGTGGAGTGAGTATGTGGATATGTGAGTATCAGTGGATTTCTATGTGTGGTATATCTCTATTGTAGTGAGTGTGTAATGTGCGTAATGTAATTACATCATCGCTAAGATGGATGATCTAGTGTGGATTTCCAAGGATAGTAGGGATGAACATGGTGTGTTGGTGGTACAAATTCTAATATTTATCGTATATTCTGATAAATGAAGGATCGATCTCTATATTAACATGTTTTTTGTTATAATGTATTATTATATTGTCTTTGGTATTATATTGTGACTATATAAGTATGTGTGTTATCGCCAAATCACTGCACCCTCCGAATGGCTAGAATGTGAACATGACGTTCTGTGTGATTGGGTTAATATGGGATAACCTCTCTAGTTGTGGGACTTAAGCTTGAGGTGGAACCTCCAGAGACGGCCGGATTCCTCTTCCTAAACTAAGTGTTGTACTACTCCTAGTGCAATAAAATGGCTATCTAGACCTATGCTAACATTTTCATGGGTTTTATGGAAAGAGATTTGTAGAAACAAAACTATACTAGGGATGGTGATACACCAAATAAAGGGTGTTTGCTAGAATTAGGACAGGTTGATTTGAATATGGTGTTTTGCACCACAAGTCAACTTCACCTACTGCAACTTAGAGATGGTAATAGAATACCACATACTAGGAAGCATGTGTTCCCTTTGTTAAACTCAAACAGAAAAACAATCTATCAATATTTCAGTGAAGAAGGATGAACCTGAGAAGGGTGAATAAGCACCACAACTCAACTACATGAAATACTCCACCACTTGATAAGCATAGAACTCCAAGAACCTGTAATATAAAATTGAACTTGCGCAGTGTACCTATAAGTGTGAGAAAGGCACAAATAAGTATAGAAAGCTGAAAGGACTAAGAGTAGTCACAAAACACACACGCTTTTATTACTTCAACAACATGCACAATTCATCATTACATTCAGAAGAGGAAATGGTTGCCATTATAGTATTGGAAAAGAGGCTTGAAAGTCCCCACAATCCACAAAACTTGTAGAAAGAGGGAGGAATCTGGAAAATTTGTCTAACTTGTCTCACTTGTGTCACACATCTAAGTTCTGCAACCAATGTGTAACCCCTTCGAATGAGCTTCCAACTTACATTTATTGAAGAATTTATGTGAGAGAATAGAGGATAAATCATAAATTCCCACCTAAAATGAAGGCACATGATGGTTCATTTACTACAAAGTTCGTTGAACCAATTTAGAAGCTTCCATCATGTGTCATTAATGGCCTTTTGACTTAATCTTCTCAATTAATTAAAGGAATGTTTAAATAAAATATTTTAATAATAATAATAATAAATATTACTATTAAAATATTTAAATTAAAATATTAATTTCAATAAATTATGGTGTCCCCCACTGAAAATTGGTTTAACTTGAAGAAAGTGGGGGGGCATGAAAATAGGGTCAAAACAACCCAAATCGGTGGTTGACTCACCATACCAACTCACCAAGTTTCCCTTGAGATTCTCCTCAAGAACGCATCAAGCTCCCTGTGTTGAGTTCTTAAACTAAGGTCTCCACCAATCTTGGACTGAGCTCTACTCCTCACAAAATTCCAACTCTTCCTTTCGTCTTTTGAGTCCTCCTCCACTGAGTTCCTTCTATTCTTATCGAAATTTGTCTCATCCTTCAATCTGAGTCACTCCATGACTTATACACCTGCATGGGTTCCATTTGAAATTGTGAACCAAGATGAGCTCTAACTAATCCATTCCCATTTACTTGATCGTGTAGCTCGATCAACTTACTCAAATGAGTTCTTTGAATATCATCCCACGTCATCTCATTACTGAGACAACTACCATGCTCTCAGCCATTCAATGGTCGACTTAGATTTATAATCTTGAAGCGATCCCACCACCAAGTTTTGCGAAATCATCATTTCATCACGTGAGTAGTTTGGTTTTTCTGAGCTCCATATTGAATCAGGTTTATAGCACTCTCCTCCTGCCAGCCATTAACATCTATAGCCCATTCAAACTCATCATTTTTTCTTTTAATAGCTTGCTCTTAAACATTTATGTTCAACACCAACCGAACTACCCATCTCAAGGCTTGACGCCATGAGCTTCGAGCTTCAAGGTATTATTTCTCCTTGAACAAATCCATCAACTTTGGGCTCCTATAATATTGAGATTGAAATAGCTCCCTCCTTGAATGCATCATTACTGAGCCAACCACCATGCAACTGAGTGATTATCCATTTCACTCGACGAGCTTAAATCAACTATATGAGCAGTCCCCTAGAGTTTAATATGCATTGGTTGGCTTCAAGCTTGGTGTAACTCAACTCAAAAACATTTTTTCTTACTAAGCTTGTTTTGCACTAAGCCGAACACTCTTACACGAGTCAACCCACATGAGCTCGTCGTTTACTATCACACTGAAATATTTACCATCCTGCCACAATGAACCAAGCTGACCTAGTTCCTCCCTTAGGCTCATTGAGCTCCATCTTCACCCGAGATCCCAAAGCTACATTGAGCTAGGGGATTCTAAGTTATTCCTTACATACTTTTGCTGATGCAAAAATGTGTCAGTTGCTCACGAGCTTGTTCTCTTCACAGACTCAATGTCCCAACAACGAACTTGGAAAAGCTACATTCAAATTCATAATGTTATCCCCTAAGATCTCGCTAATGATCTCAGTACCTCGAGGCATATTTTTTACTCTCCACATTCAAACGATGGAACTAAACACCCCTATGAAAGCTTTGATTGCAACCTCACCGCCGAGTGATTTAGTTTTAACTTGGCTCATCTAGAGTCTCTTCATATTCCTCGTCATCTCACCACTCATGTGTCGACTCAAAAATTACAAGAACAGCTCAGCCAATAGCTTACCATTCACTGACATAGTTTGGCCTCTTGAATTCTTCTCATGTGCCCACCGAGCTACTACTGAGCGCTCTATTCATTTTCGTTATGATCAAGTCATATTTCCCATGGAAATGAATTGATCTGTCTAATTTTGTGCAAACCCTTAACTTGGCTTGACTTCTCTAACGACGAGTTGTCTTGTCCACAAAGTAACTCCTCTCTGACTTAGCTGAGCTCTGTAACCCCTACGAGCCATCTACCTTAGATACCACCTACAAACTTACTACATTGAGGCTCCACTTTTTTCCTTAACACCAAATCTTCCAAAGTGGATCTCTTACAACTAAACTGGTACCACCTCAACTACTCATGAACCAGTCAAAAGGGATTTGGATTTTCTACATAAAATGCCACCCACCTTACTTAGAATGATCGCCTGATGACTCGGTGTCACTTGCAGACATGCCAAGACATTTTCATGAGTCGAGCTTCATCTCGTGTCATGAGGATGAATTGCCACGTACTCCTTAACTTATTCTCCTTCCTAAAACTCCCACTAGCCAAGAAGGGCTGCCATCTTGTCACTTGACCATTAGAAGGTTACTTGTATTGACCAAGTGGTTAGCCAACTGAGACTCCCACATGACAATATTTTTCTAATTTTCCCCAACGTTGAATCCTTGTCTTGGTTTTCCATTAACAAAATTCCACATGGCAATGTTCCTCACTATCCCCGCAAAGTGGTTTTTTGGATCTTAGGACCCGAAGGCTCCCTTGATCCCATGTTATGTTGCTTGGATGAATGGCATCAATTCTCCCATTAGCCAATGATCTTCAAAATTCCCCAAACGTGGAACATTTTTCTTGGCTCGCCATCTCGAAAACCCCAACTAAGCTTTACCATGAAATTCTTTCACTAATCCCATTTGCGATTCAAGATCTTATCTCATCCTCCCATGTCTATGTCGACTTGTTCCTTTCAATACAACTAATCGAAAACTTACCACGCTTGCTCTCTGTGACATATTTTCATAACTTTCCATGATGAGTTCCCTCTATCCCAAGATTTTTATTTGTATTCCATGGCCCAATTAAGCACCTTGTGGCTTATTATCTCAAGCCCCTCCAAAATGTCTTTCATTTCCATTGAGCTTGGTATTAGCTCACCCCTTCATGGACCTACTTTTTATTTAGTAACTCAGTGAGACCGAGCTATAGACCGAGCCATGTCTTGTTTAATTCAGCTTTTTCTGAATACAATTTTCATACATCAACAACTAGGTCACCTACTCCTACGCTCTGTCTCGAGCTTAGTTCATCTTCCGAGTCACTCTGTTGAGGAAGCCAATGATTTCATGTACTTCTTAGGAACCTGAGTTAGTCTAAGATTATCCCCTTGTGAATTTTTTCGAACACCTTTGAGCCCATACTTCAGAACTTTGTTGAGCTTACATCCATTAAAAAGACCCTGTGTTGAGTACACAACTATCGAGCTATCTCCTTCATGTTTAGATCAACACAAAACATCTCCACCAACAAAACACAGAGTGACTCACTAAATTATTGGATCGATCTGATCTTTACAATGTATAACACTCTTCTTGGAAGTACATACCGAATTTCATCCTGTCGACTTGGTAAGTTGATTTCAAGACACCAAATACCATCTCGCCATCACTTGATGTAGCTCGATTCCCTTGAGTGACCGAATGACTGACTCAATCACTACCGAGTATCCCATTGACTCCCATATTACATACTTTTTAGATCATTTTAATGAAAGGGATCCAACCCACCGAGTAGCTCGACAAGTTCCTTGGTGAGTTGTGGGAGCCCAAAGTCTCTTGTGACCTATTTGAGAAATCTTTAAGCTTTTCACTGAATTACTTCCAAAATTTTCAAATTTTCCATGAATCTATGGGTTTTGAGATCATAGTAAGTCACCTAAAAACTTGTATATAAATTTGATCAATTCTTTACCATGGTGACTTGAAAGTGGCCCACCAAGGTCAATCTTCCTACTAGAAAGACTTGAGACCTCCAAGGTGTCAAAAAGGGGAAAATAGATTAATAAGACTTCGAAACTAAATGGAACACTACGAAAACTCCATAAACATAAAAG
Organism: Taxus chinensis; assembly: GCA_019776745.2. NCBI lineage: Eukaryota > Viridiplantae > Streptophyta > Pinopsida > Cupressales > Taxaceae > Taxus > Taxus chinensis. Next base: position 58,690,253 of record CM034153.1, read on the forward strand.
TAACCCAGAACATATTGGAATACCTCATGAAGATCCCTTTTTAAATTATAGAGTACCATAGACCCTCGTTGTCCAATTTTTTCGCAAGTGGCAAAATTGGATAACATTTTTGGTGACCTCTTAGGGATGATTTCCTGCTAAGCATGATTCTGGTAGCCTTAAGTTATCCAATGGGCATGGATTCAATATTGAAATCTTGAAAGATATTTGATCTTCTGTGATAAATCCCAAAATCGTCCTTGGTAATATTGATCTTGAACTTTGTGGTAACACTAGGCAGGAAAAGTACTTCAAGATAAAAAAGTTTGACACTTACAAAGCACTGGGAAATTTTTAATGAAGCATTTTGAGGAATTAGAAATACTAAAAATCTCTTGAAACTTTGAGCTCTGCTTCTTCTAAAAAACTTCCACCTTCGATACAATGTGCAAGACCAACAACCTAAAACAACACACACTGAAATTGAAAACCATACATGCTTCAAGTGAAACATGTAGGGTGTGCTAGACACTTATTCTATTGAAAACAAACATGTGTCTACTCTATGGTAGCTGGAGTCACATGTGAGTTAAAAAAAACCCTGCAACTGGTTATTCAAAATAGCTCCCTTTCCTCACAATGGGCAACCATGCAAATTATTTTCCAGTAAAAATGGCTGAGACTGACGAGTGGAAAACTGAAACACGCCCAAGCTCCC
>CM034153.1:59415566-59461101 GCA_019776745.2 Taxus chinensis
TAGGCACGTAAGACACGTGACACGTGATGATGACTAAAACAGGGCTAATGCCGGTATATTTTTTATTTTAGCACATGTCACGCCTTGGTTGGTTCATCAGGTATTTGGCACCATATTCAATCCTGGATTTTTTGTGTGTAGCACACTCAAGCTTATCATGTGATGATGTCGACCAAGATTGGCGATAGGAAGAAATTTGCAAGGTAGGCACACAAATTAATGAGGCAAAAAAGTTAAAACAAAGGAAGGGCACATGCAAAGGTGATGCATGCGGGAGGAACTGGGAGAATACTTGAGGAAGGAATCACATAATGGTCAACGTACAACTATTGACAAAGTATGTGTGGGGCACATGAAGTCTAGGGAACTTAGCTAATTTGAAGCAAGTTTAGGGTGTGCGCACAGGGCATAGAATAGGTAGTATAAGGTGAATGCGAAAAGGGTGCGTATGAGGAAAGGGAACAAAGAGGAAAAGGAAAATGAAAGGATGAAGCAAAGGATAAGTGCACAAGGGCACACGAGGAAAGTGCAACCAAGAGAATGTGCCAAAGAAGAAAACTGAATTGTGCGCAACTTTTAATGTAGAACCACAAAGGCAGAATTTGAATACAAGTTGTCCAAATAACTTGGGCCGTTATTTGGATATGGAAATTTCAAATTTCGTGGGTTTTATTGCATTTTATAGATCTCAAGGTAGGGATTTAAATTTTATGGTGTTTTTGGAAGATTATTTTTTGATTTATACCAATCCGGTGGGCGTGCAAAATAATGTCTTTTTATTTTTGATAGGATGATGGTTGGTTCAATTCTTATATGTGCAAACATAATGGCCACCACATCATGAAGAAATGGAAATTCTACAATGAATCATGGGGAATTATTCATTCTTATGGCATACTAATAAGTCAACGGTTGTGATTAGGTTGTACATCAACTACATTTGCTATAAATATGAATACTTTAGAAATGCTTGAAGAGAAAGACTTAGAAAATAATCGCTTGCAGCAAATGCGTAAAGAATAATAAACTAATTACTCGACATGTTTAATATAACATCATGCAAGGTCCTTTAACTCATATGGTAAACAATATAGAAGGAAAGATTATTTACATATATACATTATCGACATGCAGTTAAACAAGAGGACAATCAAATAAATAGATTCTCCATTTCACATTCGAATGAACTATAGCTAAGTTACACATAGAATTTATAGATACAACATTTGATTCAAAATATAGAGACCACAAGATAAGGGTGAGGGAATGTGATCAATTCAAGCCAACTTTTGATATCAACAATAACAAATATAAGTTTTAGGAAATGCCTTTAATGCTAATCAATTCCCTAATCATATTTTAAGGCACTGAACCAAATACACATGTCCTATTTGAGTATTTTATTTATTTATTTAATAATATCCTTATTTTTAAAAATATATTAAATCATTTAAAGGACTTAAAACATAATTTATAATTTATCATCTTAATCTTCACACCTATAAAAAAAAACTCAAAATATGAATTTGCAAACACCGAACATATAATAGGTAAAGGTAGTATTTTAGGTCATCAACAAGCCCACATAAAGCCTTATATTCATGTTTATATTGTTAAACAAAGTTAACAATATTGGAAGCTAATCATGATTGGCCCATTCTCATTGATGTGATGGTATGAGAGGATTATAAATGTGTGTGTGTGTGTGTGTGTGTGTGTGTGTGTTTTGAAGACATCATGCCACACTAATCTTACAATAAACTATCAATTTATGGAAAATAAAAACCACACTCTTAAAAATGAAAAACAGAGTATATTGTATTTAATGGTTAGGATAATCGACTCACGTCATGAAAAAATGACGTGCCAGAGATTCCATGTGGCTTGCATGCTTGGAGGAGGGCGGTTTAGGGTTATTTGCCACCAAAAATGGATCTCGCCACCTTGTTTGAAGTTTTATTGCCTCTTTTATTTTTGTTCATGTCATTTTTTATTTCTCTCCACTGTTTGTTCTTGTAGACACCTATAATTATGCCCAGGCAATTTAAATACTTAAATTGCACTAATTATCCCCTTTCTCGCAAATCAACGATATATCGTCAAATGTGCTCATTTTCCCTCTTATTGTCATTAATTAATTACAATACGCTAATTGATTAAGTCACCTATCTAACTAATATCCTTGATTAAAGACCTTCTGTTAATAAATCACCCCTTCGTACCTAGACTAATTAATCTATGATTAATTAATTAGTCTTCCCCCCTCCATTTAACCAATAAATCAATATTTAATTGATTTAATCCCCTTATAATAGCCTAAATCACACTAATATTCTTTTAATTGGCTTCTATAAGCTTACACCTACCTATTAATTAATCACCTTTGATTAATTAAAATACCCCCCAACTCCCATGACTTGTTAAGCATGTATTAAACCCTTCTAAAGTAAGGTTAACTTTTATAAACCAACCTTATCAATTCCTAATCGTGTTTTACCTTTATCCCACATGCAAAGGGATGAATGTGTTGAATCCTTTATCCTTTGGGCTATATAAAGAGCCCTCCACCTACCTTTTTATTTACACCTAAACTTTCTTTAGAGAGTAAATGCAAAGCATATAACAAAGAGACTAAGAGCTTGCACCTTGCCTTTTTGAGAGTTCATCATCTTGAAGAGTTAAGCCTCTTTCTTAAAGTGCTTGAGTCATATGGGAGGCTGTCAAAAGGGTCTTGTAGCCCAACTTCTGATTAACCGCCATTCCTAGGTTTTTGGAACATTAAGGACAACTATTTTGATAGCCATTGGAGCTTACTTAGGTCCATTCATTTATTTGGTTGTCTAGGAAAATAGAGGATTTTAGAATAGTTATGCATTGTTAGTTGATCAAATGTCTCAAATTTAATGAATGTTTAGCATCTAGACCCTTTTTTAGCGCTTTATCATGATGGTGCTTATGCTTTGTCTTAGCTAGATTATACAACTATTTTAGGTGGTAGTTCTTGTCTTCATTTAATTTAGTATTAAGCAAAGTACACATGCACACACAATTGGCATTTCCCGATGGGACTTGAATCCTAGGTGTTCTAACCATTCTCAGATCTCTGGCTTTGCTGTGCCAATAGGACAAATTATCAAGATTTCATCATGTTGACATTTTTAGAGCTTACTTTTTCAACCCATTTCACATGCTAGTTAATTCAATTTCTTGAAAATTTTCAATACTTGAGCATGATAAGGTTAGTGTTTGATAGTGCTGAAAGAAAACCTATTAGTACATATTAATGCATATGGTGGACTTTTGTCTGTCAAAATTTAATATTCAAGTGAAGAAACTGGTGTCAAGATTTCATACATAAGCTAGACATTTTAAAACCTAATAACCTAGTGCACACATAGAAAATGAGATGGATTGTTTCCATATATTGGATATTCTTGCTCAATTGTATGAAGCAGGTTGGTTTCCATTGATATGCATAGTGAGTGAAAGGTCAACTATATATAAACACTTCTTAGCATAATAAAACCCTTGCAATTTCCAAATATGGCTTAAATATTGATGATTGAAAATTACAACATTTCATCATGTTTTCATTTTTAGAGCATAAAATAATTTCATTGTTTTAAATAACTAGTTTCGTCAATTTCTTGAATCACATATTTCAATTCTTGACCATAATTAGGTTAGTATTATGATAGTAGAAAAATCATATCAACATACGTAAATATATCTTAAAGATGGATTAAAATAAAGTAAATATACTTTTAGATCTTGGTGATTAATAATATATCAAGATAGTACATCATGTTTACATATTTTGAAGGGAAATGCCAAAAATGTTTTCATCATTCTACGTTTTTTTTTTGACATCCATAGTTGCCCATGAAAATTAAAACCCTATTCTTGAACATTTCTGTTGCAATAAGTGTGATTTAGACCATGAAGATCTTCATATTCATTTATAAAATTAATGTGATGGGTTGTAATGTCTAATAAAAATGAATGCTTGGTTGGAACCATAAATCCATGATTCAACACCATTAACATGGTAGATTAAGGGACGTTTACATTTTAATGACATTTAATGAGTGCATAACGAGTGCATACCAAGCTGATACAATTAAATGAGCAATATGAATACATCAAGCTAAAAGAAATCACATAACTTTTACTCCCATTAGACTTGATAAAAGACTCCAAATTACTTTTACGTTGGAAAGGTAAACAACCTAAATATGCAAAAACAAACAACAAGATATAGGATTTATACTGATAGAAGTTATAGATCTCCACTAATTATCTAGAAACAAAGATCATTTTTTAACCAAGTCTAATATTTTGAAGAATGTTGAAATTCCATGAAATCAAAGAGACTCAAATCTACAATAAAAAGCATGGAAGTAAAAGCTCTTCTCTAGAACCTTAAGATGATCTTGAAAATGAAGAAAATAATTCTTTGGAAAAAGTAGTCTTGTTTAACACTGGGATTAAGACTTGGAGAACTCATAAAGATTACACATCATGCTATAAATAAGTGAATAAACCTATGTACAAAGTATTTTTACAAATGGTCCTATTGATTTGAAGTACTAAAATATCTATGGTGAGAATGAGAATACCGATAGTTTGTGGAAGATATTCTAATTAAGCACCTTAGGGTGCATCTTGAGAATCAACCAGAATATCTATTAAGTCTAACAAGATTATAAGAGTGATATAAGGTAATGATTGGAAACTTCATGTGAGAGTTATGGTTGAACAAAATAAAAGAAAAGAACAATATGTTTGGAAACAAAAGGTTTTTTAAGATTACACAATATCTAGGTGAAGACCTAATGCTTGTTCATCAAGAATAGAGAAGGAACGAATGGGAAAAAGTGACACATTGAGAGAGGTAGGAAAATTGGCATGGTTACACAATGGAAAATTCAAAATTAGTGTCATAATTGATAGCCCCTTAGGAGTGTTTAACCTTAGTAAATTGGAATTGTAGATGCTCTACTCATTACATCCTTGGATGGTCTTGAGTAGTGGCCCAAAGCGCAACACTTACTCCTCTTTTAAATAATGTGATTTTCTTGGAAAAATACTGACGCATAATGAGTTGCAAAGTACCTAAAAATGCTTTTTAAATATATATGAAGATTTAAAACAAATTAAATCTTTATCAGAGGACTAAGATAAATTAATATAATATAGGTAACAAGAAAGATGTTTATAGTCTCTCCTATGTGTAATTAAATATGATAACTCTTGTGCGCACATGCTCAAAATACTGTATTTCAAGTTTCAGAAAAGGGCCCAACATTACCTCTCCGCTCAGGCATGTTGAACTTCCTCAGTAACACTCTTTCTGCATCATGCCAAATAATGCTACAACAATGGGGGTGGTTCCAAGGAACCCCAAAGTAATCCAAGAAATATATGTCTAGCCTTCGCTGGACAAATAAAATAAGTGCTAAGTGATACTATGCTAAAAAACGAGGGGTAACTCCTTTATCAGATAGAGTTCCTCCAGGTTGTCCGTTGTGGCCACCCCAGTGATAGTTCACGTAGACATGCACTGAGTAAAGACATCTCCTATTCATAGAAGGGGGTAATTCGTCAAAGCTGTTAGATACTCCTAAACTAGTCCTTGTGACTTTTAGTGTGTCCACAATCGCGCTTGCTCGTGGTAACTATTTTCCCACCTAGGGCAAGTGCATCCATCTTGTGAGAATATACTGAGGGTAGGAGTTCACTTCAACTTATTTGTAATTGAAGTGATGAGTTAATGAATCAATTGCTTCCCACTTTTGTTTAACCTTGTGACATATTACTCTCTCATTCTGCCCTACTTCCCCTTATTCTTGAGCCTATAACTCTACCGAAGTGAGGCTTCAGCATTTTATAACTAGCAATCCCACCACATGGTCTCTATCCTCATTTATTATCATATACATACTTCTTCCATGTGACCAGCTGCTTGCATTGATGCCATTAGAGGTGTCACCATAGTACATTATGTGTTGCCATTCAATCTGTTTCTCTCACTGTTGTATGTCCGTTTACGCCCATGTCATAACTTGCGGCTGGGTATAGATTTTACGTCTAAAGTGAGTGGATGGTGTTTTCACGTCATTTGGTAGCCATTATGCATCATTAGATACCCATGTCAAGATCGTCAATGTAGTTAGGTAGTGGTTCATCACTACAGTCTTCCATCTGAGGGGTGAAAAGTCTGGGTGTCACGTATCATTAAAATTGCATCAGCTATGCACGTTTTCCTTCTTATAAAGTACTCGACATCCATACCTATTTTCATCCCTAACGCTGCACTACTTTAGTTACACAATAATTCCTATTCCTTCTCCTTAGAGATTCTCCTTATCCCTCTTGGTTATTATCTTTGTTCTTCTCGATTTCAACTCCCTGCTAGGCATGTACCTTATATTATGCATATTCTTATCAATAACAATTCAATATTAATACTTCACTTTCTACAGTATAGCTGGGTTAACGCATCTTGGTCACATTGCTTGTGTCATTCGTCAAACTGTAGATTGACACTTTTTCAAATAATGGGTACATAATCAGACTTGAGCTTACTCATCGTATAGATTCATTGGGAGATCCACATAATGAATGTGTACTTACTTAAAATTCTGGCTCCTCAATATGGGATTCAAAATCCTAGGACAACATATTTCTTGTGCACAGGAGCGCAAATTTTTTTATCAAACAATGACCAACAAAATAGTTGATCATAGGGATTGTACTCTAGTACCTTACATGCAAAACCTTATTGGGATCCTCAACATATTACAGTATAGGTCGTTGGGGGATGTAGGTTCTTCTCTTTCATTGTGAGTCCTTAGGGAAACCTACAACAAGGAGAAATTCTCTACCCATGATCCCTTCCTACCCAAATCGACATGTCACTTCCTTCCCTTTGAAGGAGATCCACCACACTATCTAAATCTAGACATTTGTGCATAAAACAGTGCCAAAAATGACTGACTATCGTGTGGTTCCCCATACTTACAAAAATATGGAACCTCGGTTTAGCAATTCAAAGCAAAATATTCCCATTACAACTAAACCTCGTTTGGTTCTTTGTGCTATAGAGCCCTGTTATCCCGTAAAATTGACAAGGGCAATTTTACCGATAACCATACCGAAAATTTTGTTTTGATCCCTCGTTAGGGATCCTTCGCGTTTGAAACGTTGTAAAATCCCTTCCCGGGAAATCTAGTTTTTGAACTTAGTCTTTTTGAGCCTTTTTTGGCTGGGCACATGAATTTGCCTTGTAACACATAGTTTTGGTGCGCCCCCTTAAAAGCCTTTGGCGCATGGTTTTCCATGTTAGCACGTCTTTCGGTGCGCCAAAGGGCGCATATAATCTCACTGTTACACCAAGTTTTGGTGTGCCAAAGGGCGCACATAACCTCATGTCGACAATGCATATGGTGCGCCAAAGACGCGCTCATTCTTCTGTTGTCGAATACTTTCGTGCGCCAAAGGGCGCACACTTTCCCCTGTCGACAGGAACTTTCATGCGCCATTTCAAAAGTGGTTGGTGCATTGATGACAAGTTTTTATATAAATATCAGTGCGCGCCCAATGTCATTTTCATTCTTTTGTCAAGCACGTGATCACTATGGACTTGTCAGCCTCTGCTCTGTCGTTATCATCGCCCTGTGGACCCGCTCTCCAACTTTTTCTATATATCTAAGGTAAGAGGTTCTCCCTCTTTTCCATTTTGTGATTTCGTGTTCTTGGTCTGTGTTCTTGGTCTGGGCATTTCTTGGTCTATGTTTTGGTTTGCTGGCCTGTTTTAAGTGAGATATGTTTGAACTAGTTTCCCCTGTGCTGTCCTATTCCTTTTTCTTTCCTCCTTCCTTCCTCCCTCTTTCCAGATCTGCTGGAAGGGAGCTGTTTTGAAAGGGCTTGGTCTGCAAAACCTTTTTGTAAAAAACCTTATGTGACCAAGTAACTTTTTAAGTGGAAGAAAAGAATAAAAGATTGAGCAGTTAGTGTAGTTCTGTGGTGCACTGGCGCGTTTTGTTGCAACAAAAACAGTTGCGCCCTCGGCGCACTTACCCGCCATGTTACATGACCAAAACCCATGCCAATGGCGCACCCTCTTGTCATGTTGCACCTAGAACTCATGCGCCCTCAATGGCGTGCCCTTTTTGCATGCTACAAGTCTAAATCCCGCGCCTCCTTTAAAAGCCTTTGGCGCACCCTTTATCCATGCTGCATATGTTTCCATGCGCCAAAGGGCGCACCCAGCTTTCATGCAACACAAGCCTTATTCAAGCGAGTATTAAGTTAGAAAGGCGCGGGCGCACCCTCCATTGCAGTAACATAATGTTGTGTAAAACCTTCATGCGCCGCGCCAAAGCCTTTGGCGCACCATTTGTTAATGTTACATAATCCATCCCATGCGCCAAAGGGCGCACCGAACCTTCAATGTAACATACGCATTTCCTATGCGCCCCTGCTATAAAATGTAACCTACTTCATCCATGCGCCATACGCCTTTGGCGCCAGTATAACCTCTGCAACATTCCTTTTCTGTGCGCTTTATCTATTTGGCCTACCAGTTGCATTTTTCCTACGCCCTGAGCCTTAAAATCTCTAACTCTTTCTTCTGCTAGCTTTCCAATGGAAGATCAAATGACTAATTCAACCTTTTTGGATTGGGTCTCTCTTCTTCTTCGTACAGATCAGCAACTGAGTTCGAAAGAACACATGTCTACGTCAAGCAAGAAGCCCACCAAACCAAGAGGAAAAGCTAAGCTGACAGAAGAAGAGATGAAATACAAATATAAGAGGGTCAGGATGCCCGAATCACAGGCTTGAGTGCAGTATGGATGTCAGAGACTTTGAATTGGGTCACATTGACATGGATGAGTTCTAGGTTAGGACTCAAAAAGTTACAAGAAGTCCATGGATGGACAAGTTAATAGGCAGTGCCCTGCACTTCACCGGAGGAATCCCCGTCAGCGCTGTAAAAAATGAATTCATGATGGTGATTGCACAATGTTACAACAAAGACATAAGATGTGTCGAGAAACAGTAAGGGCGAGGCAGTCATAAACCTTACTTCCCGTCACTTTGAGTTAATGCTTGGCATTCCTCATCACCAGAACTACGTGGCTGTTAGCCAACGAGAATGCATCAAGGCCTGGGAAGACAACGAATACCATTGCATGCAATTGATGAATGAGGGTCTACCTAAAGAATTAGAAGGTGGTGACTCGGTGGCCTCAGACTATCCACCGAAGTGATTTCTTAGAGGAACTCAGTGATACTATCACTTTCCTGAGCAGAGTTCTTCGGGCTTTTAGATGCCCACTATTTCCATAAGTGGATGCTGCGGTACCTGGAGACAATGAATAAGAATTGGCCCGATCAGCGCTTTTGCTGGGGTGAAATAATCAGCAGCACCATCTCTGAGCAGCTACAACAGTTCGCCACAACAGGAGTGTTCCATATGAACTCCTATGTAGTCTATGCTGCTAGCGTTGGTGAGGGATTATCCAGGGCTGAACCGAAGTGGAGTATGGCCTCAGGCCAAGATATTTGATTACTACCCAGAGCTGAGGCTGGAGAATAGCATCCAACATTTCGCAAAAGTGTAACGATGCATTCTTCTATCATGTCATCTGCCTACTGAGGCCACACATGACTCATAGCCGGACAACCAAGACACATAGTGGCATAGTCACAGAGAAATGGGGGGCCCTGTTCACCCAATTTCCCACGTTCACCTATCTAAGGGCTGTCAACTTTTTGGGAGAGAGCCAACCAGGCTACCAAGGTATGCTGAGCCTAAGATGATTCTACTAGAACTGTCAAGGCAGCTGGTCACATACCATGAGAAGTGCCTCAAAAAGAAAGAAGGGTGGAACTCCTTTCCCCCTCAAAGTGGGCCGATACACATGCTCCACCCACCATAAGGTGAAGGAAATGTTCGTAGAGCTGGAGCTACTCAATTTGAAGCATGACTTCCCCAGCCAGGCCTACCTTCGACCCAAGAAGCTGCCTGCCAAAAGCGAAGCTCGATCCAGATCCATGTCCCTAAAATTGAGGATATTTACATTGACGTTCTCCATGAGGTGGAACTCAGAAGAAAGGATCACTCGCACTTAGCATTGGCAGGAAATCATCCAATACGGAGTGGCCATTGTCCCCGAAGGCTTCCAGGACTACGGAAGATGAAGTAGATAAGGTGTATAATGACAACAGATGGGGACAATTGGCCCTTCCCGGCCATTGACAGGAATAAGTCTCCTCAAACAATTGAGGAGAGGGTCAAGGAGACTATGTGAAGAACAGAGCATTGGTGCCGCATGAACGGGCTGATCTACCTCGGGGTAGATTTCACAACTTCCCCTTTGGGCAACGCACCTCCAAGGTCAAAGAAGCAGCTGAAAGGCAAAGGTGCAGAAGGTGAACCTAGCACCATTCAGGAGGAAGCCCTGAAAGTCCTCTTCCCTCAAGAGCCAGAACAAGTCATAACTCTTGATGAGGAATTGATAGAGGATAGTCCTATACGCCCATCCACCCAGGATGTCAGCGTCGCTACAACTTCAAAGGGTCCCTTCTATCCCTTCTTCTTCTCTTCCTTCCCCTCCTCGAGTGACTCAAACGACCATCCCTTTGGTCGTGTCCTCTGGCCCCTTCTTCTACCCTTTCCCCTGCTTCTTCATCTATCTTCTCCTCCCTCGCTGATTTGTCTTCCTCTATTTCTTCCCTCATCTCTGAGCTCCCTTCCCTTCCTATGTCTTCTGCAGTTGCGGGTTTCCCCTTCCTCCCGTGGACATTTCTTCGGCTATTCTTTCCATGCCGCCGCCATGTGTTCTCAACTTTTTTCCCCTCTTCTACCATTGCTGCCTCCCCCTCTATCTCTGGTCCTTCTTCTATAGGACTAGCTTGGATTTCTCAGCAGCTGAGCCAACCAAAAGAGGAAAGTCCCCATCGCTCCGATGGACTTTTCGATCATTCCGGCTAAAGGTGCAAAGAAGCACAAGCCGGTTACACGCTTCTCAAAGAGCGCTGCAGGTGAGAGAGTCATGGAAATAGCATACCCCAACCCCCTCAAAGAGAAAGAAGATCTTTCTCAGACAGATTTCACCGTGACCCAAGTCACAATGGGGGACATCCTCAGAAAGTCTCTAGGGGGAAGCTCTTTCCGCAGTTGATGCACTCTGCAAAAAGCTTCAGGAAACGAAAGAGGAGAAAAGGCTACTGAAGGAGCAGAACAAGTACCTGCTTCAAGCCTTACAGAAGATGGGAAGTGCACTCCCATAACTGCCGCTGAGACTCCTGAGCTGCTCAGTCAGGAGAAGATCAATGAGTATTCAAAGATCGGCGAGCAGGGTATGGGCTTGTTTCTTGCTTGGAGGAGCCAGATCCTCAAGAATAGTGAAAGAGTAATCGCCGAATATATCAGCTTATACCTAAACATCGGGAAGTCGAATAAGGAACTCCAAGCATTAGCAGGTCCAGTATCAGAAGAGCTAGAACATGCTAGACTCCAGCACGAGACCTTCCAACAAATGTTCGACTGTTCAGTCGAAGATCTGGTCAAGTTCGGAGTATTCGGCCATCCAAGGGCCCTCAACAAGACCATGTCCACTCTGGACTATCAGATAGATCAGCTGGAATTCATTTTAGAAAAGAGAGACAAGGTAAAGGAAGAGGCCCTGGATGCAATGCATCAAATGGAAAAAATTGTTCTATCCATGACTCCAGGGTTGCTCACTCCTTCCCTTACCTTGAGATCAGCTGATGACACTATCCAGATTTTCAAGGAGATAGCTTCTCAAGGGATAGGGCCAGAGGTCACGTTCGACATCGAATCTATCAACAACCTACTGGCCTGTAGGGACTTCATCGGGTTCCTAATCGAGGCGGGTAAAGATTATTCCAAACTCCCAGAAAATCTCATAGATGAGCGGGAGACTTGCGAAGCAATCAGTGAACGACACAAGGATCCATCACAGGATCAATTTGGGCCGATGATTAGCAAGTTTTTTGAATACCGCACTCAGTTCCACATATCATCTCCTGAGCAGCATCAGAAACAGGCAACCCCCTTTCGGCCGCAGGATGATGATGATGAGTGACTTCTTCTTCTTATTCTTCTTCTTCTTCCTCTCTCTATTCTCCGACTTTCTTTTCGAAATGTCTAAAATGTGTTGGCACAAATGATGACATCATCCATGTTGCATCATTGGATGATGTCATCCATCCTAGTTGTCAAAGTCAACATGACTTTTAGATATTTTGTAAATATCTTTGTAAATAAGTGGTTGGCTCCATTTTGCCTTCTCTCTCTCTCATCTTCTATAAATATGAGAATACTTGTTGTATTCGGTGTGAACATTTTTCAGATAGAAATAGAAGTGAGGAGAGAAAGACTTTGAGCTTTCTTGTAACAGAAAAGAACAGTAATACAATTATTCAGACTTTGTGCTCAATAGTTGTGTTATACATTAGATCTTTCTTATGTTAGATCTGTATGTGTTTAATCTGTTAGAATCATATCTACTTGTCCGTCATTTGTTTATCAGTATTGCTTTGTTTATTTATGCAAGTAGGTTTGGCTCTGTTTACTACCAAGCCAAAAGCATAGATCTTCTGACCTTTCTACTTTGGAATTCATTTCTTTTCTTCCTTCAGATCTGATCTTTCTCTTTTCCCTATTCCATTCCTTTCTTTTCGCAACCTGGAACACTCTATTGGGATGAGATCCTAACCCCCGAAGGCAGAATCTATGAGACTTGCATAGGTTCCTGCTAGTAGAAGTAGCAATAAACTAGTTTCGCTTTGCTGTCTCAAAGAGGGGCTAAGCCCTGCAACACTGTTGGCTCGTCTATCCATAGATCTGTCCGCGCGACAGATTTTCGGACCAACAAGCCCATACGGGTAACTCGTTACCCACCTTCATCTCATAGTCAGTGGTATGATTTGGAGAGCCCATCTTCCTGAGAGGACTAATATGAGAAACCTATTAATTTCCTGTGTTTTAGATTTCAATCACGTCAATTTGGTTGCGAGTGTACAACCATTGAAAAGCTTTGAGATTACTCAAAGAAACTTTCTCCTGCTGATGAATCTAATCAATTTCAAATTAATCTATGTCAATCTTGGACCAATTTGTGACTGCTTTATTTCAGAATCCTCTTCAAGTCATTTTTTCTTATTCCTAATGCGCAATCTTGTGGTCGCGGTCCTCTCTGAATCTTCGTAAGATCTCATCCTTTTATGGCAGTTGCCCGAATGACGTATTTACAATTTCATTTCAAGAAGATACACGTGAATACAAATCCCTACAATCAGAAGTATAATACAATTCTTAAATCGTTTTATTGTCATTTATTGATAAGGACCCTTGTCATCATTAAGCTAATGCGAGTGTATCTTAGGCATGACAGAACTCAGGTGTCTTTGCATGACCTTAATTGAGTCTTTAGCTCAAGCCTTCGTGTTAATCTTCCTTCTGTGAAGATTTGTGTGAAATCATGAATTCCTTTGAGTCCTCCATTTGAATGCGACACCATTCGTGGTAATCTACAGGAATATTTGAGCTTAATTCTAAAGCTATTCTGTACATTTAGACATTCCAATTATATAGTGAAGGTTCCACACCAAGATCTGGCTACTCCTGAGACAATTTAGCTACACATGCTTAATCATCCCCCACATCATCTTCTTCTATCAATTATCATCAAACATCTTCTAATGTCATCCACACCAAGTGAACCTATTTCTTCCTGTTTTCCCCTAGTGATTGATCCACAACTCATACCGTATAAATCTCTATTGCCAAAATATACAGAAGCAATTAGGGAATTCCATGAGGGTCATCTGAAGATATTCCTTTAACCCTAGTTTAGGAAATATCACCATCTCTTTAGACTTTGATGCGTCTTCATATTCGTGAGAGTTAAAGGTTGATGGTGCATTGATCATATTTTATGGAGGAAGTCCCCTTTTAAATTCACGCAAAGAAGGATATCTCCTCATTCTCCTTCACCGATCAGAGGTTAAAAAACGGGTCTCTAACCTTGGTCGCTAGGCACGGCCCTAAACTCAGTGAGGATAGCATCAAATCCTTAATGAAGCCTGTCTATCTCATTTCTCCGATAACTCTGAGTCTATCATAATTCCTCAGAGCACAATCTCTTGTGGGGTCATCTACAAAAGTAGACTTCATAATATGATCTATCTGTCTCTCACCTGTCCTACTAAATCTTTTATGCTCTTCCAGTTTCCAAGGGAGAATCAATTTCAAGTAGCCAACTAGGTTTGACTCAGTTGGGGCACATCCAACTTGGCCCTTATCTTCTATGTATGGATTTTCCACAAGATTGATTCATCATTTTAAATTATATAGTTTACATTTTTGGGAGGAAATTCATAATCTGTCACTTATCTATGTGAGGTTTAACATCAAAATTTGCCCTTTTTGACGCTCTCTATTCTATGAGGCAATTTATTTTGGCAAAGTAGCCATTCATCTAAAATATTGATTTATGAATGACGTCCTAGTAGCCCTTGGTTCTTCTATCTATTGGGCCATCGATCCTTTTTTCATTTCAGAGATTCTAGCTGGGGAAAGATGAAGAACGTGGTAGCCCATGGCCTCTTCAATTCTTGGACAAAGTATCCTTTTCATCTATCACAAGATATTTCTTCTATCAATGGTTGTGGCAAGCCCACTACCATTTCTATCGTTCCTATCATCAATCGTAAATATTCACATTCTTCTCCTTCTCGATGTCAGAAAATTCAAGTGTTAGCTTATAAGAAACCCAAATAGGTTCATTATCAAGCTTAGGTCAAAACTTCCAAGAGCTCAAAATACCCCAACAACTGGAACAATCTCAAATCTTGTTAAATCAAGCGCGATTCAAGAATGCACATCAACACAACCATCAAGTATGGCAACAAAATACATAAACCTGAATTTGTTTACATAGGGAACTCAAGCTCCCACATACAAAATCAAAATGTTTTAGGATAAATCTTTAGTCATTTGTTGAGTGTGAACTCACCATGATCATCGAGATTGGGGAAAACATGACTCTTGATGGAAACAAACATGCTTAGTCTCCCTTATCAAGGAAGTTGCAAACATCGTTGTTGGACTCTATCACACAGAGTGACTTTGTTAGTAACAACGGTTCAAAAATCAACCCAAATATCAAAAATCTAAAAATAAAAAACAATGCAAAAATAAAAAAATACAAAATAGAAAAAATAGTAAAAAATCAGCCATTAGAGAACAACAAAAACAACAAAGATCAAACATTGCAATCAGGTGTTATACAATGGATATTTATTTCTTCCCTTCCTAAATTATTCTTCTGCAAGTCTTCCTGCCATTTTCATCCCTTCAGTGATATTTTGGTTAGCTTATTCACATGCATTTTTGCAACATTTATCTCTATGGTATCTATTTGACCCTGGTCTTTTATCACCTTGGTAAATTAAAGAACGACTGACCTCTTGGAGATCCTATCACATTCAAACATCTAATAAACTTGTTGCGAAGAACTTTTAGACATATTTGTTGACACTAGCCAATGTTGTCATCGTAAGCACTTCCACCTCCTTCCATCAAGCCATCAGTGGTTCTTAACCCCTTGGCAAACAAGAGAGTTGAAATAAGTTTTCAGAAAAGAAAAACAATCAAAATAAATCAAAAATCAAAAGCTAAAAGCTACAAAGCAAAAGAAAATTACCATATATAACTCTCTCTTGGGGTATTTCCAATAATCTTTATATGCTTACATATGGACACCTGACTGGAAATAGAGAAATGTTGTGAATTATAATGAAAATACATCTCCGTCAGGGCTATGGATGCCTAGCTGGCATACAAAGTCAATGTATGGCTATCCTTTCACCATCCATTCACAAAATCGCCTTTCATAATAAATCATTCCTACACATTGGCTAGGGTCTCTTCACTTGTTGTCTATTAAATCTTCACTTCAAGAGGTATGTTTTAAACTCCATGTGCACACACTATATCTCTATGAGTAAATAGGATTAGTATGTTACCAAGTGTGTTTTTTGGACCTTGTTCAGACTCTTACTCTAGTCCATATCCCGTCTCACGATTTATGCCTTTACCACAATCATTCATAAGCCGTGACATTCATATCATTCACATCATTCTTCTACTTAGATGTTTAGAACATCCATGTGTATAAGGTTACTTGTTTTCCATGTTGTCAGACACCTTTGTCCCCTTCCACAAAAATAATCTTCTCCTTCCTTTCTATCACATGCTCTTAGGCCAACTTATGCTAGGGGCATCCTTACTTCTTCCCAGAATTTCATTGAGTTTATGTTCATCATCTTGTTGAACATATCCATAATGGCTCATTAGGTCATAAAAGCTTCTACTTGGGAAGAGTTTACCTTTGAATACTCCCACCTTATCGTTGGGACATTTTTACATCTTCACCTTTATTCAGTATGCACGTGGCCTTATGCCCTTGTACATCCCATCTATCGCTAAGGGCATCCATTGCTTTCTGAGAATCTTCTAGAATGTACATAGTTTCATAAAAAATTTAAAATCAACCAAAACATTCAAAATATGTTAGAGAAAAAAATCATCAAAAAAAATATTCAAATATGTTTTAGAAAACTTCTAAAAATTGAAAATCATCCTACAAACGTCACTCTTTGGTTCTCACTTGTTCATGAATGTGCGACTTACGGATCATCTTGATCTACCTCCATCAACAAAAGCTAGGCTTCTTACTTCATCCGTACTCTGGGGCACAACGAGTTGCCCCTGGTACTATTTTGTAGTGCACATTGCTTTTCCATTAGACCTAGAGTGTCCTCTCGTTATTCCCCTTGTAATGTATCCTTGCTTGAGGCACCATCATCAACCCTTGTCATTAATTTACATAGGTCGTAACTAAAGCTCAATAATAAAAACATTATATTATGTTTCATCTGTTAGTTTAGCTTGTTTACTTTCTCGTATTGCATTACATTTTGTATGTTGCATGGAGTTAGGCATCTTTCACTTTCTCGTATTGCATTGTATTTTGTATGTTGCATAAAAGTTGAGTATTTTCAGCAATGGACAATGCTGTTCGTAGTATGGCTTTTCATGTCATTCTACCTTTTTCGTATGCTTATATTTTTCATAAGGACTGATGACGTAGCTCTTATGGCAATATGATAACACCGAAATTGTTCCAATAACGAGAGTGGTTAGAGGCTAAGCTCTTCTCTCCCTTCCTTCATATTCATTCTACACAACTTTCCTCTCACCCCTATTCTTCAATCTTACCAGGTCATCTTGCCTCTTCCCATTCTTCTATCTATCTCTCACCATTTTTTGATCGTCGATTGTCTTCATTCATCATCCCATCGACACTCGAGGGGGCATCTCTCACTTATACTAATTTTCTTCGACCTCTTCAAAATTCCACATGTCTACTATCTCAAGAAGTGGCGTCACTTACGCCACCCCAAAGAGGGGTATAAATGTAGACACCTATAATTACACCCAAGCAATTTAAATACTTAAATTGCGTTAATTATCTGTCTTTCTTGCAAATTGATGACATATCATCAAAAGCACTCATTTTCTCTCTTATCATCATTAATTAATTACACTAAGCTAATTAATTAAGTTGCCTATCTAATAAATACCCTAATTAACGACCTTCCGTTAATAAATCACCCCTTCTACCTAGACTAATTAATTATTATTAATTAATTAGTTTTCCCTTCCATTTAACCAATAAATCAATATTTAATTGATTTAATCCCCTTCTAATAGCCTAAATCGTACTAATATTCCTCTAATTATCTTTTATAAGCTTACATCTACCTAATAGTTAATCACCTTTGATTAATTAAAATACCACCCAACTCCCATGACTTGATAAACATGTATTAAACCCTTCTAAAGTAAGGTTACTTTTAATAAAGCAACCTTATCTATTCCTAATCATGTTTTTCCTTTATCCCACATTCAAAGGGATGAATGTGTTGAATCCTTTATCCTTTGGGCTATATGAAGGAGCCCTCCACCTACCTTTTTACTTACACCTAAAACTTCTTAAGAGAGCAAATGCAAAGCATATAGAAAAGAGACTAAGAGCTTGCCTTTTGTTTTCTTGAGAGGTCACCATTGTTAAGAGCTAAAGCTTCCTATTCTTGCATTCTTTAAGGATCAAACAAAGTAATTTTTTATTTCCATTCGAGATAAATAGGTCCATTCATTCTTGTTGGTAATATAGGAGAGTAGAGATGTTAAAATAGCATGCATAGTTTTGATCTCATGTTTTCAAAGTTATAATGTTAGTTTAGATCTTGCTTAGTTCTCTATCTTGATGGTGTTTATGCTTTGGTTTAGCTAAATTGTAGAACTATTTTAGGTGGTAGTTCTTGCTTCATTTGATTTAGCATGAAGCAAATTATACATGCACACATTATGTAAATCGAAATTTAGAAACCGATGATCAAAGTGGGAAAACAAGTTATAATACGTTGGACTATTTTATATTATGATTTTCAATGTAGGGGAAAAAATGATCAACAATCTACAGTGAAAAGTAAAATAGGTTTTCTCGAATGTCATTCCGCGGCTACCTTGGGATCTTCAGGAGAGTACTTATATTTTTATGTTCTAGGGTTTTCCACTCTCTATGTTCACCTATATAATGCACCCTCCACTTCAAGCCTAACAAATGATGCCAAGCCTAGAGCTAGTGGATTTGTGACAAATGGAAACACCACATAAATGTTCTCAGAAGGTTTCCCAAAAGTGTTCCATGAGGTAGTATATCTCCTCCTATGTGGTTTTATCTATTTCTAAATTTAATACTGCATGTTTATGGCTTGAACAAATTTTCCTTGTCGGCTAATTTGTGGATAATAGCCTCTAAAAGCATGCTCAAATCATGGGTTAGATCACCCCAAGATTCTCATTGCATCATGCGTGAGAGTGTTGAAAAGTTGACTAAAGGTTTCTTTATTTTTCAGTTTTCTAACCCCTCACATGCCCTAACTATTCTAAACCATTCTACGACATGATATGTTTATAACTCCTTACCAGTTCTCTCCCCTGGATGTAGGAATTTATTGTTTTTGAATTCATGGCCCTCAAAGTTCCTGTCTGGGTTGAATTCCCTGGCCTACTACCCCCCTACATACACTTCCTTCATTAAAGCACCTCCTCTATTGGGTGAGTTGTATGTACGGATCTGCAACACTTTTACAGTTCTCGGCCCTAGAAACGAGTCTATGTTGAGGTTGACCTCTCACATGAATTAAAATATTTTATGGACATTCAAATAGGAGATACACGCTACTCACAATGAATTATTTACATCGATATTCCTAATACCTACCTTCACTGTCAAACATCTAATCAAAAGATCAAATATTCTTCAGTTTATATGTCACACAATTACCCATCCTCTAAATCAGTTACTGAGACCTCTAATCCCCCGCATGAGGAAGGGTGGAAAAATATAGGGGGTGGAAAAATAAGTGTTGGACTGAGAAAGTAACTAAGTAAAAGCCACGGGAAGAGGATGAAGACTGCACATAAGAGGGTGCACGTGAGCTAAAAGTATTAATGATAAAAAGAATGATATAAGTATAGAAAAAATGTGTGAAGGTTTGTGCAAGGTTAACAGTAAATGTGCAAAGGGCTATGCATAGGGACAAATAAAAGGAGTTAGCCAAAATTCTAAAGGGCCTATAAATACAGAAAAGAAGAGATAACATGATTGACAATGAAAGTCCAGATATAGACTATGTAAAGATAAAACACCACTAGAAGATAAAAGAACATACACGGTGGATATAGATTATGCATGAACAAATCTAAATATAGGATGTGGGAATGGATAAAAGTAGGCTATTTATAGTGCATGGATAAATATTCCTAAGGATATTCATGGATTGAAGACTAAAGAACAAGTTTAGTGACATGCAACCTATGTTTAGGAATTATCTATTCTTAGAATTAAAACATGTACTAGTGATGGAAAAGTTCCCACCCTATATATGTGTGTGATACATCTTTTGTATAGACTTAGTGAATAGATCTAAGTGGAGTGAGTATGTGGATATGTGAGTATGAGTGGATTTCTATGTGTGGTTTATCTTTGTTGTAGTGAGTGTGTAATGCGTGTAATGTAATTACATCATTGCTAAGATGGATGATCTAGTGTGGATTTCCAAGGTTAGTAGGGATGAACATGGTGTGTTAGGGCTAAAAATTCTAATTTATCATATACTCTGATAAATGAAGGATCGGTCTCTATATTAACATGTTTTTTGTTATAATGTATTATTACATTGTCTTTGGTATTATGTTGTGAATATATAAGTATGTGTGTTATCACCAAATCACTGCACCCTCCAATTTGTCCAACTTGTCTCACTTGTGTCACACCTCTAATTTCTGCAACCAATGTGTAACCCCTTTGAGTGAGCTTCTAACTTACATTTATAGAAGAATTTATGTGAGAGAATAGAGGATAAATCATAAATTCCCACCTAAAATGAAGGCACATGATGGTTCATTTACTACAAATTTGGTTGAACCAATTGAGAAGCTTCCATCATGTATCATTAATGGCCCGTTGACTTAATCTTCTCAATTAATTAAAGGAATATTTAAATAAAATATTTTAATAATAATAATAATAAATATTATTATTAAAATATTTAAATAAAAATATTAATTTCAATAAATTATGGTGTCCCCCCCTGAAAACTGGTTTAACTTGAAGAAAGTGGGGGGGGGCATGAAAATAAGGTCAAAACAGCCCAAATCGGTGGTTGACTCACCGAACCAACTCACCAAGTTTCCCTTGAGATTCTCCTCAAGAACCCATCGAGCTCCCCATGATGAGTTCCTAAAATAAGCTCTCCATTGATCTTCGACTGAGCTCTGCTCCTCACAAACTTCCAACTCTCCCTTTTGTCTGTTGAGTCCTCCACTGAGTTCCTTCTGTTCTTACCGAAATCTGTCTCATCCTTCAATCCAAGTTGCTCCATGACTTGTACACCTGCATGAGTTCCATTTGAAATTGTGAATCGAGATGAGCTCTAACTGATCCATTCCCATTTACTTGATTGTGTAGCTCGATCAACTTACTCAGATGAGTTCTTCGAATTTCATCCACGTCATCTCATTACCAAGACAACTACCATGCTTTCACCCATTTGATGGCTCAACTTAGATTTATAATCCTGAAGTGATCCCACCACTGAGTTTTGTGAAATCATCATTTCATCATGTGAGTAGCTTTGTTTTTATGAGCTCCATATTGAATCAGGTTTATAGCACTCTCCTCTTGCTAGCCATTAACATCTACAACCCGTTCGAACTCTTCATTTTTCATTTTAATAGATCGCTCATAAATATTTATGTCTAGCTCCAATAAAACTACCCATCTCAAGGCTTAAATCCATGAGCTTCGAGCTTCAAGGTATTATTTCTCCTTGAACAAATCCATCAACTTTGGGCTCCTATAATATTGAGATCGAAATAGCTCCCTCCTTGAATGCATCATTACTGAGCCAACTACCATGCAACTGAGTGATTATCCATTTCACTCGATGAGCTTAACTCGACTATATGAGCAGTCCCCTAGAGTTTAATATGCATTGGTTGGCTTCAAGCTTGGTGTAACTCGACTCAATTTTTTTTTCCTTACTAAGCTTGTCCTGCACTAAGCCAAACACTCTTACACAAGTTAACCCACACGAGCTCATCATTTACCGTCACACTGAAATATTTACCATCCTGCCGTAATGAACCAAGCTGACCTAGCTCCTCCCTTAGGCTCACTGAGCTCCATCTTCACCCGAGATCCCAAAGCTACATTGAGCTAGGGGATTCTAAGCTATTCCTTACATGCTTTGGTTGATGCGAAAATGTGTCAGTTGCTCATGAGATTGTTCTCTTCACAGACTCGATGTCCCAACACCGAACTTGGAAAAGCTACATTCAAATTCATCATGTCATCCCCTAAGCTCGCCAGTGATCTCGATACCTCGAGGCATATTTGTTTCTCTCCACATTCAAACGATGGAACTAAACAACCCTATGCAAGATTTGATTACAACCTCACCGCCGAGTGATTTAGTTTTAACTTGGCTCATCTCAAGTCTCTTCATATTCCTCGTCATCTCACCGCTCATGTGTCGACTCAGAAGTTACAAGAACATCTCGGCCAATAGCTTACCATTCACAAACATATTTTTTCCTCTTGAATTCTTCTCATGCACCCATCGAGCTACTACTGATCGCTCTATTCATTTTCGTTATGATCAAGTCATATTTCCCATGGAAATGAATTGATTTGTCTTATTTTGTGCAAACCCTTAGCTTGGCTTGACTCCTCTAACGACGAGTTGTATTGTCCACAAAGTAACTCCTCTTTGACTTAGCTGTGCTCTAAAACCCCTACAAGCCATCTACCTTAGATACCACCTACAAACTTACTACATTGAGGCTCCACTTTTTTCCTTAATGCCAAATCTTCTAAATCGGATCTCTTGCAACTAAACTGGTACCACCTCAACTACTCATGAACTAGTCAAAAGGTATTTGGATTTTCTACGTAAAATGCCACCCACCTTGCTCAGAATGATCGCCTGACGACTCAGTGTCACTTGCAGACATGCCCAGATATTTTCATGAGTCGAGCTTCATCTCGTGTCATGAGGATGAATCGCCATGTATTCCTTAACTTATTCTCCTTCTTGAAACTCCCACTAGCCAAGAAGGGTTCCCATCTGGTCACTTGACCATTAGAAGGTTACTTGTATTGACCAAGTGGTTAGCCAACTCAGACTCCCGCATGACAATATTTTTCTAATTTTCCCCAACCTTGAATCCTTGTCTTGGTTTCCGATCAACAAAATTCCACATGGCAATGTTCCTCACTATCCCCGCGAAGTGGTTTTCATCTTGGGACCCGAAGGCTCCCTTGATCCCATGTTATGTTGCTTGGAAGAATGGCATCAATTCTCCCATTAGCCACTGATCTTCAAAAATCCCCAAACGTGGAACATTTTTCTTGGTTCGCCATCTAAAAAACTCCAACTTGGCTTTACCATGAACTTCTTTTGTTGATCCCATTTATGATTCAAGATCTGAGCTCATCCTCCCATGTCTATGTTGACTTGTTCCTTTCAATACAAATAATCAAAAACTTACCACGCTTGCTCTCTGTGACATATTTTCATAACTCGCCAAGGTGAGTTCCCTCTATCCGAAGATTTTTATTTGTATCCCATGGCCCAATTAAGCACCTTGTGGCTTATTATCTCGAGCCCCTCCAAAATTTCTTTCATCTCCATTGAGCTTGGTATTAGCTCACCCCTTCATGGACCTACTTTTTATCTCATAACTTAGTGAGGCCGAGCTATAGACCGAGCCATGTCTCGTTTAATTCGGCTTTTCCGAATACAATTTTCATACATCAATAACTCGGTCACCTACTCCTACGCTCTGTCCCAAAATTAGTTCATCTTCCGAGTCACTCTTTTGAGGAAGCCAATGAGTTCACGTACTTCTTAGGAACCTGAGTTAGTCTAAGATTAGCCCCTTGTGAATGTTTTCGAACACCTTTGAGACCATACTTGAACACTTTGTTAAGCTTACATCCATGAAAAAGAACCTGCATTGACTACACAACTCTCGAGCTATCTCCATCATGTTTAGATAAATGCAAAAACATCTCCACCAATGAAACAAAAATTGACTCACTAAATTATTGGATCGATCTGATCTTTACATTGTCTAACACTCTCCTCTGGAAGTACATACCAAATTTCATCCTGTTGACTTGGTAAGTTGATTCCGGGACATCGAATACCATCTCACCATCACTTGATGTAGCTTGATTCCCTTGAGTGACCGAAATGAATGACTCGATCACTATGCCGAGCATCCCATTGACTCCCATATTACATACTTTTTAGATCATTTTAATGAAACGGATCCAACTTGTCGAGTAGCTCGAAGAGTTCCTTGGTGAGTTGTGTGAGACTAAAGCCTCTTGTGGCCTATTTGACAAATCTTTAAGCTTTGCACCAACTTACTTCCAAAATTTTCAACTTTTCCATGAATCAATCAGTTTTGAGATCATAGTAAGTCACCTAAAAACTTGGATATAAATTTGATCAATTCTTTACCATGGTGACTTGAAAGTGGCCCACCAAGGTCAATCTTCCTGCTAGGAAGACTTGAGACCTCCAAGGCATGAAAAGGGGAAAAATAGATTAATAAAAATTCGAAAATTGAATGGAACACTATGAAAAACTCCCTAAACATAAAATTAAGCCAGAACATATTGGAATGCCTCATGAAGATCCCTTTTTAAATTGTAGAGTACCATAGACCCTCGTTGTCTAATTTTTTCGCAAGTGGAAAAATTGGATAACATTTTTGGAGACCTCTTAGGGATGATTTCCTGCTAAGCATGATTCTAGTAGCCTTAAGTCATCCATTGGGCATTGATTCAATATTGGAATCTTGAAATATATTTGATCTTCTGTGATAAATCCCGAAATATTCCTTGGTAATATTGATCTTGAACTTTGTGGTAACACTAGGCAGGAAAAGTACTTCAAGCTAAAAAACGTTTGACACTTACAAAGCACTGGGAAATTTTAATGAAGCATTTTGAGGAATTAGAAATACTGAAAATCTCTTGAAACTTTGAGCTCTGCTTCTTCTAAAAAACTTCCACCTTCGATACATTGTGCAAGAGCAACAACCTAAAACAACACACACTGAAATTGAAAACCATACATGCTTCAAGTGAAACATGTAGGGTGTGCCAGACACTTATTCTATTGAAAACAAACATGTGTCTACTCTATGGTAGCTAGAGTCACATGTGAGTTAAAAAAACCCTGCAACTGGTTATTCAAAATAGCTCCCTTTCCTCACAATGGGCAATCATGCAAATTATTTTCCAGTAAAAAATGGCTGAGACTGAGAGTGGAAAACTGAAACAAACCCAATTCTCCACTTGGTTCACCAAGGCACCAACTTAGAAAGAGAAATAATGCCTCTTTTATTTGCTCTATGTAGACACCTATAATTTAGCTCGAGAAATTTAAATACTTAAAATTGCACTAATTATATCCTTCCCCACAAATTGATGACATATCATCAATAAATGCTCATTTTCTCTTCTATCCCCATTAATTAGTTACATTGCATTAATTGATTAACTATTCTATCTAACAAATATGCCAATTAATGACCTTCCATTAATTAATCCCCCTTTTTATCTATATTAGTTAATTATTCTTAATTAATTAATTAATTATCTCTTCTATTTTATCAATAAATCATCATTTATTTGATTAAATCCTCTCATAACATAAATCATACTAACTATTCCTCTAAAAACAATTTATAAGCTTTCACACCTATTAATTAATCACTTTGGTTAGTTAATAAATCCCCTCAAAGCCCATGAGTCACTGAAGGAAAAAATAAACTCTCCTAAGGTTGGACTCAACCCTTTCTAAACCTCCTTTATCTACAACTAACCCAACCTCTCTATTATCCCACATGTAAAGGGATGTAGAGATTCTTTCATGCATTGGGCTATATAAGGAGCCATCCTCCTACCTTTCTTCTTACACCTATACACACCTTTCATGTTTATAGCTAATCTATAGGCATTTTATCTAAGATCATCATTCATTTGAGCTAATAACATCATTCTTGCATTTCATCCATCCAAGATTTTGGGTCATATGGAGATAATAAAAATGGTCTTGTAGCCATACTTTGATGAGCCTCCATTCCCAAACCCTTGAATATCAAACAATAAAATTTGATTGCCATGGATCTATTTAGGTTCATTTAGTATTTTTGGTGATCTAAAGAGTAGAGATTCAAATGCTTAACACATTAGTTTGATTTCTATTTCAAGTTTTAATACTTAATGTTGGTATTTAGTCTTGTTTAGCTCTTAACATGATGATAATTGTGTTGTTAGTTCATGTTTTGAAAATATTAAGGTGTTAGTTTCAATTACCTTTGCATAGGTAAGTAATACATTAATACACTCTGAATTTGTTTCGTAGATACATAGAAAATTATCCTTAGGGTTGTTAAATTAATCCTTGCATTCTCAATTGAATGTGACTAGTTGTGGCTTCTCCCATGAATTTAGTGAAGCCAAATACCTTCTGTGGAATGGTCTAACCCGTTTAATATTCATGCTCCTCTAAACTTCAAATTTAACAAGAAAGTGTAGATGAAGACATCCTTGAAAAATATGCTTGAGCATGATCTGATTTCCCTCTTGTTATCCATTTACAAATAATTGATCGTCCTTGTGAATAAATGGTATGAAAGTGATTTCTTCTTCATTCCCATTTTCTTCCTTGGAAACAAAGAGTTATTCAACAACATGCATCTCTATTGGATTGTTTGCAGTCTCCAATGTTTAACCGCTATAAATTTTTAAAATGTGTTACTCATCTAAGAATTCTTCCTCCTTTGACTGACATGTACTATTAATATCCTTCTTCAAAATAAAACCTTCCATCATCACTGGTTCATAAACTAAGTTAGATTCCCCAATTTAGAGAAATAAACTTTCAATGATGTCATCTCTACAAAATATTTATGAATCTAACTCATTCTTCCCCATGTGCTCCTTTTTTCTCTTTGTTTAAATGAGCCATATGGGAGATTTAGTTCCTCCACATCCTAAAAATAGCTTGCTTCTTTATTCTCTGGTTGTGGAAAGAATTCTTATTCAATCTGAGTATCCTCCGAACTAGGAACCTCCTTCACCTTGATATTATTCATTCTCAAACATGAAACTGGAAAGATCAAATTCATCTGAAAATGTTGATTTTTGAGAAGGTAGAGAGGATAAAGGATTTGAAACCTTTGAACTTGCATAGGACCCTTCTGAACCTACATGGTCTTTTCTCACAACCTAAATCTCTTCATGACTAGTTGTAGTATGTGGTAATGAACTTTGAGAAATAATGTAACATTCTGAAAGTTCTGCAAGCTCTTGACATGCATGATAATTGGGATCACTGCACTCATTACAATTACCTTGTACACTTGATAATATTTCTTATTCAACTTGCACATGTTTTTCTCTTGACAGATTTGGGACTAACACTTGCTCTTCTACAATTGGTTTTTCCACTTGTGGTGAGTTAACATCCTCTGATGATATGGTACCAATATGAATATTGCATTTTGAATAGGTAAACTAATGGTCTTCACCCTTCAGTTATGGATATGTTTTTGGTACAAAACTAATTTGTTCCACCTGTTTCTGAGCCTCAACTTTGAAAGAAGATTTGGTCAGAAGTGGAGTTTTCTTGATGTTAAGTTTTGCATCACACTCCTTCATTTTTTTCTCAAGATCTTCCTTACTAGTCTCCTTAACCATATACTGCCCCCTTTTTCTCATTTTTTGATGATGCTCCTCCCAAAAATGGGTTTGGGACTATAAGAGAGGAGGGGGCGGGTTGGGATTCAAATGATTCCCTCACTGTTTGAAGAAGTAGAAGAGATTCAACTTCTTGTCTTGATGGCCCTTTTAGAAAATAAGGAACTCCCCATATAGAATCTAGATAGATAGGGCTAGGCCAGTTCTCTATTATCTACTCTATTATATTCCTCTACTCTCTATAGGGCTATATAGATATGGGAGGCTGAGGGTAGAACTAACTCTATGGGAGACCCCTATCCCTATAGAGGAGATATGGGCCTATCTATCTTGGTTGACATTCCCCAGAGAAGAGAATAGATTAATGGGCATAGAGTGCCATAGCCCTATATTGAGATTAGATGAGGACTTGTTGGTTAGGTTGGGGTCAATACTGTTGGTTGACTTCTAGCCGGGCCCCTCCAATGATAAGAGGTAGAAAGATCGTAACTTCTCTTCCATTTGGATCAGAGAATTTATGGAGGAAATTGGGTTTTACATTTCCAAGAACCGCATGATTATATAGCCAAAGGGGATATGCACTGCGCCTAGAATCATCCCAAGTGCAGACCTCCAAACACAACCAATATATATATATATATATATATATATACGAACACCTTTTAATTGCAAAAGTATATCATGGATTTTTCAATTGTGTTATGGTCAGAGTACAACCGAACCAACATTGAGACACCAACTACATCTCTATACACCGACACCTATATAGAGATCTATTCCGACACCACCATATCTATCTCCCTCGAATCCCTCCCACATACAAGAGATATATAGATATATAGGCCCGTTGAAATTCTAGGGGCTCTATGGTATGGGGAATCGACCCCCCTCTCTATATCTTGTCTATCTAGAGGACGAGGCCCCCTGGGGGACTCAATTGATTTATTGAGAGCACAATTATATGGATATGGCTCTCCCGACGACCTACTCTACTCTATATTGGAAGCTTGATACTGACCCTATCTAGACTATAGTTCATAGTTATGCATGCTTGGGAGATCTATATACATCTAGATAGTGGGGGGTGGGTGCCGCTAGATAAGATATCGATATCTATATGGGATGGGCTGCTCGACCACCCCTTAATCTACAACCAACCCCCCCTCTATAAATATATATGGGAGCCAAATTTTGGGGGATGGATAGGGGTTCAAGCCCATCTATAGTGAGGGGAGGAAGGGATGGCCCCCTACCATTAGATCTATATAGATATGGCCCCTCTTCCTCTAGACTGGGATCCATCCTATATGCCTAGTTCTTAGTTTCCCTTATTCTATATATCCACTGAGCTAAAATTTAGAAGAATGAGGCATGGAAGATACATGATGGGATGGAGGGAATAGGAAATGAAGTAGTGAATTGCACCAAAGGGGTTACAGCTAAAAGGTTACGATTATGGGACTCAAGTCAAAATTGCATGGATGGAGACATAGGAAGAGGGTTGATAGCTAGTAATGCAGGGAAATCCCATTAATAGGATTTACTAACATTACATTCATGAGCATCCCTCTTCGTGATCCATTCTCCAACTTGAGTCATTATCTTGATTATGAATTGAAGCTTTTGTTGAGGATTAAACTCACATGGTATAGGGCTAGTCTATGGGTATAGAATGTTGAAACCAATATGGGTTGCCTTTTTCATTTCATTGATCCTTATTTACATGACTCCAACTCTCGAAACTTCTTCTGCAAGTGGTCTTCTTCAGGTGTAGGATAGACTCCAGAATATATATGCCATTTTCCTTCAGTAGCCCCCATTTGGTGGATGACCAAATTGATCTTCATCTTTCTCATGTGGACATGCATTCTCAAATCAATATCCGTCATGAAACCATTCTGGAGTTGGATTATAATATCCTGAAGATGGAAAAAGTTATCATTGCTGCAAGTGGGAATCCCACTGTGGAAATGAAGCCATGATTGTGTCGCTTCATAAATGAAAGAAGAATGGAAAGATATGGAAGAACTGGATGGAAATGGGTAAACATGAAAGTCTGCAACTCAGAGAGTGGGTTACTTTGACAACCGGAGTCACCAGTTGTGCATGGGAATACCTCCTAAGGCTGAAATTTCATAAGAGCACAACAACTTAATAAAATGGAGTGAATGCAATACACACACTTGTGAAAGATATGACTCTTGTGGTCCCACCTGGTGTGTCAAAAATTATTATCATCATATCACTGCACCCTCCAAATGGCTAGAATGTGAACAGGACGTTCAGTGTGATTGGGTAACATGGGATCACCTCTCAAACTGTAGGACTTGGGCTCAAGGTGAACCTCTACAGAAGGCTAGATTCCTCTTCCTAAACTAAGTGATATACTACTCCTAGTGCAATAAAATGATTATCTAGACCTATGTTAACATTTTCATGGGTTTTGGGGAAAGATTTTTCTAGGAAATAAAACTATACTAGGGATGGTGATGCACCAAATAAAGGGTGTTGCTAGACTTAGGAAGGGTTGATTTGAAGAGGGTGTTGTGCATTACAAGTCAGCTTCAGCTACTACAACTTAGAGAGGGTAACAAAATACCACAGACTAGGAAGCATGCATTCCCTTTATTAAAATCAATCAGACAAAACAATCTATCAATATTCCAGTGAAGAAGGATGAACCTGAGAAAGGTGAACAAGCACCATAACTCAACTGCATGTAATAATCCACCACTTGATAAGAATAGAACTCTAAGAACCTACAATAGAAACTTGAACTTGCACAATGTACCTACAAGCATGAGAAAGGCACAAAGAAGTATAGAAGGATGAAAGGACTAAGATTAGTCACAAAACACAAACTTTTATTACTTCAAAAACATGCACAATGCATCATTACATTCAGAAGAGGTAATGGTTTCCATTACAGTCTTGGAAAAGAGGCTTGAAAGTCCCCATAATCCACAAAAATTGTAGAAAGAAAGAGGAATCTGGAAAATATGTACAACTTTTCTAGCTTGTGTCACACGTCTAAGTTATACAACCAATATGTAATTCCTTGGAATGAGCTTGCAACTCACATTTATAGAAGAATTTATGTGAGAGAATAGAGGAGAAATAATAAATTCCTCCCTAAAATGAAGGCACATGATGGTTCATTTACTAAAAATTTGGTTGAACCCCTTTAGAAGCTTCCATCATGCGTCATTAATGGCTTGTTGACTTAATCTTGTAAATTAATTAAAGGAATATTTAAATAAAAAAATTAATAATAATAATAATAAATATTATTATTAAAATATTTAAATAAAAATATTAATTTAAATAAATTATGGTGGGCCCCCTTGAAGACTGGTTTAACTTGAAGAAAGTTGGGGGCCATGAAAATAGGGTCAAAGTAGCCAAAATTGGTGGTTGGCTTACTGAGCCAACTCACTGAGTTGGCCTTGAGATTCTCCTTGAAAACGTAACAAGCTCCCCAGGTTGAGTTCCTAAAATGAGCTCTCTGCCGAGATTTGATCCTTGAAAACTTCCAACTCTCCCTTGAATCTTCCAAGTCCTCATCTATCGAGTTCCTTTTGTTCTTAAAGAGAGTTGTCTCATCCTTCAAGCTGAGTTGCTCCATGAGTTGTACACCCGCATGGGATCCCTTTGCAATTATGAATCGATATGAACTTTAACCGATCGATTCACATTTACTCGACGGTGTGGCTTGATCACCTTGCTCAACGGATTCCTTCGAAATTCCTCCATGTCATCTCGTTACTGAGAAAACTACCATGCTCTCACCCATTCGATGAATCAAATCAGATTTATAATCCTGAAGTGAGCCCATGACCGAGTTCTACGAGCTCATCAATCATCATGTGAGTAACTTGGTCCGTCTGAGCTCCATATTGACTCAAGTTTATGGAACTCTCCTCCTATGAGCCATTACTGTCTACAACCCGTTCGAACTCGTCATTTCCATTTTACTAGCTCGCTCTTAAACATTTATGTCTAGATCTAACCAAGCTAACCATCTCAAGGCTCAATTTCATGAGCTTTGAGATTCAAGGTCTTCTTTCTCCTTGAAAAAATACATCAAATTTGGCCCCCTATCATATTGAGCTTGAAATATCTCCCTCCTTGAATGCATTGTTACATAGTAAACCACCATACAACTGAGAAATTCTCCATTTTGATCGATGATCTTGATTTGACTGTATGAGCAGGCCCCTGGCATTTAATATGCATTAGTTGTCTTTGAGCTCGTCTTAACTTGACTCGATAACTTTTGTTCTTATCGAGATCATCCTGCACTAAGTCGAACACCCTTACATGAGTCAACCCATATGAGATCGGTGTTCACTGTCACACCAGAATATTTCCCATCCTACCACAATGAACCAAGCTGACCTAGTTCCGCCCTGAGCCTCACTGAGCTCCATCTTCACCTAAGATCCAAAAGTTACATCGAGCTCAGGGATTCTAAGCTATTCCTTACATACTTTGATGCACACGAAAATATGTCAGTTTCTCACAAGCTTATTCTCCTCGTAAACTCAATGTCGCAACACCAAACTTGGAAAAGCTACATTCAAATTCATCATGTCATCCCCTAAGCTCACCTATGAGCTTGGTACCTTGAGCCATATCTGCCAAGCTCCAAACGTAAATGATGGAACTCAACACCCCTCTGTTAGCTCTGATTGTAACCTCACCGCCGAATGATTTGGTTTCAACTTGGCTCATCCCGAGTCTCTTCATAGTCTTTGTCACCTCGCCGCTCATGTGTTGACTCGATAATTACAAGAAAAACTCAGCCAATAGCTTTCCATTCACTGATATAATTAGGCCTCTCAAATTCTTCTCATGATCCCACTTAGCTACTACGTATCGCTCTATTCATTGTCATTCTGCTCAAGTCATATTTCCCATGGACATGAATTGATCCGTCTTATTTTGTGTAAACCATTATCTTGGCTCAACTCTTACAAAAATGAGTTGTCTTGTCCACCAAGTAACTCTGCTCTAACTCAGCTGAGTATTCCATTGAATCTTATATTACATACTTGCCACATATTCTTAACTTATTATCCTGCCTGAAACTCCCACTAGCCAAGAAGGGATCCCGTCTTGTCGCTTGACGTCATTTTAATGAAACTGAGCCAACTCATCGAGAAACTCATGAGCTCCCTTTCTTGGTGAGTTGTGTGATCCCAAAGCCTCTTGTGACCCATTTGACAAATCTTTAAGCTTTGCACTGACTTACTTCCAAAAATTTAAAAAAAAACTCGCCGTGGTGACTTCCCTCTATGCCAAAAATCTGTAAAAAAAATCATGAATCAATGGGTTATGGGGTCAAGTAAGTCACCTGAAAACTTGGATACAAATTTGATCAATTATTTACTTCCTACCATGGTGACTTGAAATGATTCTGGGAACCAAATACCATCTTTCCCACCAAGGTCAATATTCCTACTAGGAATATTACATACTTTTCGCGTCATTTTAATGAAACTGGCTTGAGACCTCCAAAGAGTGCAAAAGGGGGAAATAGCTTAATAGGACTCCAAAACTGACCGAAACACTATGAACACTCCCTAAACACATAATTTACCCAGAATGTACTCGAATGCCTCATGAAGATCTCTTTTCAGTCATAGAGTACCATAGACCCCCGTTGTCCAATTTTTTCACAAGTGAAAAAAATGGATAAAAATATGATTGACATCTTAAAATGTATAAACAAGAAGGGACCGGGTAGACCCTGCACACTTTGAATGAGCACTTGGAGATATGTCTAAGTGATGTGTCAACACACTTGATCATGTTGTGTTGAAAACTAGAATCCAACATTTTGGTTCCATTTTCAAGGACCCTCTTTCTTTAATACTTTCAATATGTGCACAAATGGCGTTTCATTTATCTTTGGAGAGTATTGAATGTTGGGTAGATAAAGGCTAGGAAAATTTTGTGAAGATGTATAAAACTGGTAGTAATTTTAATCTGTGCGAATGGGTGGAAGACAATTTTTATGATTCATTGCATGAGACATTTTTAGCTAATTCCCAATAGAGCTATATGAATGGTTGGCAATGTATGCACAGAATAGATGGATCTAATTGGGAAAAAAGAAAGTGTTGATACCATAAGAAAACACCTCGTTCACTCCTTAAATATCTCTAATAAAAGAAGGATGAATGACAAGCCCTGGAGAGAAGGAAATGCCTCTCGTTATCCACGTATGTTTAAACACTAATGCATACTTTGGAGCACAGGAGCACCCCATTTCCTTTCCATCCCAATATAGTATCCCTCATCCCACCTTCTCTTGTCACCTTGAAAAATAATATACCCTCATTGAATTCTTCCAAGAATCCCCAAATCCTGAAGATGATCTAGTCATTAATCAAATTCTCCTAGATCCTGAATCTCTACAAGATGGCTCCACATTTGTAATTGAGGAAACCATTGACATCAACATCGGTACAAAAGAAGAACCAAAGATAGGGGCATCTTTATCTACAGAAGAACAAAAACATCTTTACTACACTCCTCAAATAATTTTTAGATATATTTGCATGGTCCTATGTGGATATGCCTGGTTTGGATAATTCTCTTATGGTCCATTACTAGTCAAAGAGGAACTAAAGAGGTTGTTTGATGTTGGTTTTATCTGACCTATTGATTATTATGAATGGATTTCCAATATCGTCTTACTAGGTAAAAATAACGGGGGCATTCGTATTTGTATTGATTTCTGTGACATCAATAAATCTTTCCCTAAAGATGATTTTCCACTACCAAATGTTCATATGATCGTCGAATCTATAGTTGGGCACGAGATGTTATCCCTCATAGATGGATTCTATGGCTATAATCAGATCAAAATTTCCAAAGAAGATCAACATAAAATAACTTTTAGTACACCTTGGCACACATACTGTTATCGAGTCACACACTTTAGACTTAAGAACGCTGGAGCCACCTATCAACATGCCATGGCTATCATTTTTCATGACATGATGCATAATATAGTTGAAGACTACGTCGATGAAATTTTGGGAAAATATAGGACTCATGTAAAACATCCTGCAGTCCTACGCCGAATCTTTGAATGACTTCAAGAATATAAATTGTGTCTAAATCCTAAGAAATTTGTTTTCGACATCACATCCGGAAAGCTCCTAGGTTTCATTGTCTCCAGACGTAGAATTGAAATTGATCTAAACAAATTTAGAGCCGTAATTGAAATGCCTCTTCCTGAGAATCTCATGCAATTACGAATACTACATGAAAAGATTCAAGCTATCAGGAGATTCATATCATAGCTGGTCGAAAAGTGTCATCCATTCCATCATCTGCTGAAAAAGGGGTAGAATTCCACTGGAATAAAGAATTTCAAGCCTCTTTTGATAAGCTTAAGGAATATATGATATATCCTCCTATTTGGGTACCTCCTACCCCAGGAGTACCTCTTTTACTTTATATATCATCTACACAAAATGCCTTGGGACCCCTTCTAGCATAACATGATAATCAAGGAAAGGAACAAGCCATCTATTATCTAAGTCTAACATTAATTTCATATGAGCTCAACTATACCCCTATGGAAAAGGCATTCCTTGTTGTGGTCTTTGCTTCTCAAAACCTACAACATTATATGCTCAATAATACTACTAAGCTCATAGCTAAAGTTGATCCACTTAAATATTTACTTTTTAAATCGGCTCATACCAGACGGATGGCTAAATGGATCATGCTTCTCAGTGAATTTGACATTGAATATGTTGATAAAAATTTTATCAAAGGAAAAGTATTAGCTGACCAATTGGTGGAAGCTTTAGTTTCTGATAATACACCACTCACCACATGTTCCTAGATGAATCCATATGTACCATTGCAGACATATGGACATTGTACTTTGATGGCTCATTTACACATCATGGTTCAGGAGTAGGTATCCTGTTTATTACCCCTCAAGGCGACCTACTTCCTAAATATTTCCAGGTTGTGTTTCCTTACACCAACAATATTACCAAATATGAAGCACTTCTTGTTGGTTTAAAAATTCTATCCAGTGGAAT
This sequence comes from Taxus chinensis, assembly GCA_019776745.2. Lineage (NCBI taxonomy): Eukaryota > Viridiplantae > Streptophyta > Pinopsida > Cupressales > Taxaceae > Taxus > Taxus chinensis. The sequence goes on from CM034153.1 coordinate 59,451,094, forward strand.
ATTAAACATCTCAACATATTTGGTGATTCACAACTAATCATAAAACATGTGACTGATGAATATGCCACCAAGGATGATAAATTGATTCCCTATAAAAGAATGGTTGATGGTTTCAAGTACTACTTCCAACATATTCAGTTTGAACAAATCCCTCGCACAAGTAACACATCAAAAGATGATATGGATACCATTTCTTCATTACTATATATGACTTCAAAAGAATCAAATTCAAAGTTTTTGATCGAGCAATTAAAAATTCCCACTTATGATACTTCTGAGTCAGAGATTGTTTGTGAGATTGTTGGTCCTAATTCCCCCTGGTATTATGATACCTACACCTACCTACATGATCATACCCTTCCACCCAATCTCCCTCACATTGATCACAAATCATTCATCCAACAAGCCTCCTGCTTCACCATCCTCAGAGATACCCTCTATCATAGGAGTTTTTAAGGAACTCTGCTTGATTGCTTAAATTCCTAAGAGGTTGAATCAACACTCTAGGAAGTTCATGCAGGGACTTTTGGTGCCCACACCAGTGGTCTATCCCTTGCCAAATATCTTCTACGCACCAGATATTATTGGCCAAACATGGATAAATATGCATGCTCTTATGTCTGTAAATGTGTCTCCTTTCAAAAGCATGTTGACCTCATCCACACACCCTCACAAGCCTTACAACCCATCATAACTCCATGGACCTTTTCTACTTGGGGTCTAGATCTCGTGGGAAAATTAAATCCCACTTCATCTGATGGTTACAAATTCATTTTTACAGCTACACAATACTTCATGAAGTGGGTCAAATCCATGTTGTTTACTTATGTCAAAGGTAAGCAAATATCCAAATTCATCCTTAACCACATCATCTGCTACTACAAAGTTCCATCCACACTAAGCACATATAATGAAAAATCCTTCAAAAATCAAAACATCTGTGAACTTTGTGAACAATCCCACATCAGGCTTAAAGTTTCCACCCCTTATTATCCACAAGGAAATGGCCAATCCAAAGCATCCAATAAGTTACTCAAGCACATCCTTGGAAAAATAGTCAACCAAACAAGACATGATTGGCATACATAGATATATTCCACCTTGTGGGCTTACCACACATCCATATGTGCTCCCATGAGTGTCATATCATATTCTCTTCTCTTTGGCACCGAAGCAATTTTACTTCTTGAGATTGAAATCCCATCCCTACACATTTCCCTCCAACATCTCCTCAATGATGAAGACTACCACATACATCACCTATAAGAACTCGATCTCCTTGATGAGAAACGAATCCAAGCCCAAGACCATCTCAAATCCTATCAAAACCACCTTTGCCATCATTATAGAAAATGTATCAAAGACCACAAATTTGAAGTTGGTGACCTAGTCCTTAAGAAAAATCAACGCAATTGTAACTCTAATTGTGAAAAGAAGGGAAATTTAGAACAAAAATAGCTCAGACACTATGTCTTCATCACTAAACTCGGCTCACGTGCTTATAAGTTTTCTATTCCAGATGGAGATGAGTTGGATGACCCCGTTAACATTATGCATCTTCGTCGCTTCTATGCCTAAATGCCTAACACTAAAAAAATGCATCCAATGGTGAAAACCACTTCACTAGCACCTTGGGAAAGTACTATGGTGAAAACCAGTTTCTGATGCTATGGTAGAATTAATCCGATCATTTGTCTACTAGCACCCTATAACTCAGAGTATGTGAACACTACGCACACTACTCCCCTTTTCCATCCCTCATATCCCTATCCACAATGTTCATCCTAATCTATCATTTCTACTATCTAGATCTAGACTTCTTCTGATCCTCTCTATGCCACAATGGATATGTTATGATTGGGAATGTCTCCAAAATCCCAACTTAGGTCACGTTACTTGTGTTATTCCCCCTAGGAAATAAAGCTCTAGGAGTCTCACACACTTGTTGAGAAGTGCAACCCTTGTAAGATCCTAAGGCCTTCATTTCTCTCTATCCACCCTGACCCCCTTTCATTTCTCACTCTCCTTTTATCTCTGTCATTCTGTCATGATCAACATAATGGTTATAATGTAAATATTTGTACCAAATTGACTATTCATTTCCATTATACATAGCATGTGTTACATTAAATTCTATTTCCATCACTCACACACACATCATAAATACATCATGAATATCATCCCATCATCATTAAAATAATACCATCTTAAACATAAAAACATCAAAATATACACTGTCACCATCATACACCATCAATAATAAAGTACATCAACACATCATAAATGATCATAATGATCAATCACACATTAAACATTCTTTAAATCATAATACAATGACATCATCATCATATATCATAAAAACTTACATCATTTCATCATATAAACCCACACACATCAGTAATCTAGTCACAAAATTAAACATCATCGTCGTCAAATAACATAAATACATACTCACATATATCATTAACATAGAAAATAAAAAAACACCACATTCTAACCATATAGAAATCATCATATCTACAACCATAATCCATCATCTAAACCATCATCATGTTCTAATGTATACGAAATTAATGTTATCAAACTACATCATCAACATCTCAAAAAATATTATACCATCTGCTAATATCATATCCGTCATCAAGATAAAATCAAAAAGCTCATACTCATATATACATGAAAATATATGATCATAACTAACCATCAAAATGATTAATCATCTATACAAATATCAAAACTGTGACCGTGTAAGGTCATCTTCAAAAAAATTGCTAAAATACATGAGAAATACATATGTACTACCACTAAACTGAGTTATTTGTATCCTCCCATGCTGGAGGATGCCATCGTATACTAGTAGTACTCCCATAAGTTTTGGATCGACTCGAACTATGACCTAATCCCTTCTCTTTCCTCTCTCTATCTATATAATTAATATAATGCACATAGCCCTGTTAGTCCTGCATCACCATATCCTCATAGTATCGAGCCTTTGTTATGACTACCTAGTACTATTGAGATGATACCATCCCACGAGGCCCCATCTATCCTTATCTATGTGAGGTGCTTGGTGCTGCCACTATCCCCCCATCTTGTGAATCGCTTTCTGCACCACTCCCCCCTATTCCCCCATCTAATGGATCATACCTCTTCCTATAAACCTCCTTATCTCCATAGCATCTATCATCGCACCAGATGGCATGATCCCACTCCTTCTCTAATTGGGTTATCTCTAACTCCAACCATGCAATATCTCTCTCTCTCTCTGACCCACCACTACTATAAATCCATGAAGATATCTCATCCTCAAGACATCTCGTGCTTGTAGGCCGGCTACCTCTACTACTCGAGCCCACACCTCTCTCTCTAACATTTCTATCCGTGCCTGTAAATCCTCACCTCCTCCATCTCCTCCTTCTACTCCATCACCTCCTCCATCTTTTCCTCCTACTCCATCTCCTCCCCCTTGATCCGCTAACACTTGAAGGACCTACCATATGTGTCTCTGTAGGAATTACTATCTGAAGTGGTATTGTCGTATCATCCACCTTCATCACATATATCTCTATCCTCTTCAGGATCTATGCTAAGGACTACACTCCTAACTTTTTTCCTAATGGGCCACCCAATATAATCATTCTTAGTGTCATTGACACCTCCTCCTATACCTGTGGTTGGTGAATAACTAATGCTTGACCCTTGGGTAATCCTTTATACACCTGTCATCTCCCATGCACAAACCGCATCCCCCCTCTTAGCCATGTCAATCGTGCTAGCTTAATCCCCACCCACCACTCAACATACCCTAGCGCTACTCCTATATCTTCAACTACTAGTAATGGTGCCCATACAGTCACCTATAGCTTATCCAAACTAGCTCTCAGTACCGCCTTCGGAATCATGCCACCCCAAACCTATATCTAATGTGTCGTCCGAGTAAAAAAGTGGTGACCTACTGGTATACCCTGTACAATCACAAACTATCGCTGGTACCAAATCAAATATCCCAGATGCTATCGTCTACCCCTCATCATCCTCCACCCATACACTGATGGCTCTCCCACATGTCACTGCTCTCTGATCCCAATCAGCCTCCCAATCGCTAGATGACCATAACTCCACACCTGTAAAAGTGTCCCTGCACCAATAATCCCCCCTCCACCATACACCACCCTATGTAAATCTTGGTATATCCACGTTAGTACTGCTGGAGACCAGGAAAAAATAGTCTCCTCCGGTAACATTAAATGTACTACCTCTTCTAAACTCAAGCTGAACCATATGCCCCCACCATATGGAAATAATATACAACTAATCAATGAACATAATAATAATGGTATCTGCTCCATCCACCCCTGTCTAAAATACATCCCCAAATCTATCCTCATCCCACCTCATGGTGCACCCTCTACATCTGTCAATAATCTGAGGCTATCACTTGGTCTACCTCTCCGCCACACTATAGGCCCCCCCTTTATTGACAACCGATATATCTGATATACATCCTCCAATGTCAAAATCATCTCACCTGTCAGTAACCAGAAAGTGCTAGTCTCTGAATGCCACCACTTTTCCAAAGCTGTCAATAAGGCCCGATCTACTCGCATGACCAACATTCTCGTTATGTGAAGAATCCCCAACACATGTAACAATGAAACCTCATCCTCCACATCGGCACCTCCTAGAAGATGTTGTATAGCCACCAATCGATGATGTCTCACTTGGATAGGATCCAATGCCACCTGCACCCACCCATCTAAAACATTTCAGTATCTATTTCTAAACATTAGCAAAAACATCCCTTCCTACTCTTCATTACACATTTCTTCTAACAACATTCTCCTTTTCCATTCTCTTCCCAAACATGCCACTCTTCTCTCTATATGTGCTAGTACACCATAAATGTGCCAAAACACAACCTATATGTGCTAAACCACCATCCCCCATTTCCCTATATACACGTCATTATACACATAAACACGCTGCTCCATCATCCATACGTGCCAAACTAGTTATTTGCATCTCACAAAACAAATGCGATACTATATACCCTATGTGCTCTAATTCATAACATACACACCAATGTACATACTCGACCTTTTCCTATAAGTGCTAAAACTCACCAAACAAACTACTATCAACACCCCACCCCACTATCCACTAAATGCACTACCATTTTTTATATACGCGCCATTTTATACCATACATGCTAAAAAAATAAACACACTGAAACCTACCCTACCCTACCCCCAAATGTGCCACTTCACATCCTAATCTCCTAGAATCATCATACACACTGCTATTTAAGGCATACACGTCGTTTCATAACCTGTATGCACTAAACAGTGCACCTAAGGTAGATTTTAGCCCTAAAATAACCTAAAATCTTGAAAAATGTAATAATTAATACACGAAATAAATTATAAAATCCCTCATCGCCTGCCCTGCATCTTTCGGTCACTGATAATACCTCTCGAGATCCACTCTGTACTTTGTAATATTATCCTATGCCATCTTCTCCTCTCTCAGGCTCTCATTTTCAAACTCGACATGGTGAAAATGACCCACTCATGGTCCCCGAACGCCTTATATACCCGCCGCAATGACCCCCAACCTTTTGAGTGCCCCTTCTTTCACCCCGTGACTCCATTTGACCAAATTCCCTCCTCTATAACCATAAATTCAAAAAAAACAAAAGAAACCAAACAATTCAAAACAATCTAAAAATTTCAATTTTTTTTTTCAAAAATCCACCAAACTTCAAAAAATCTAAAATCTAATTTTTTTTGCAATGCGTATGTTTTTCATTTTACATGTTTCCTTTCTTTTCTGTATTTTGGATGATGATATTAGGCCACTTACATTGGTCCAATAATATGAGGACCCTCATAATCTATCCAATAATATGAGGATAGGGGCATTTAGCAATTAAAGCATCATGGTCCTTATATCCTGGTGTATCTTGCTTTATGCCACAATAATCAAAATTTTTAATGATGATCTAATGGCTACATATAACATCACATCTCCCCTATTATATCATGATATCTCATCAACATCCAAAATCAAACATTCTTTACCTCCCCATGACATACACCCTTGACAAGGGAATTCTCAAAATCTACATCCTGAATCTAAAATCCAACATCCTTTGCTTACCCATGCCAAGGACATATAATTTCTCCAAAAACCCCTCTCTTCTTTTTCTTCTTTTATCTCCTTTCATCTTCTACTTCTGCTAATCCTCTTTCCTCTAATCTTCTACTTATCCTACTACTCTTTATGTTGGTGCAAAATCACAACACCCCTGGATGCTGGTCAGGTTTCTAGGTTGACCACTCAAGCATCCAGTGTGATTGCACAACATTGAATCCTTTCTCCAAGTGTGGGACTTGAAAGAGTGAGAAAGGATTCTCTAGAGAAGGTTGGTTCCTGCTCCTAAACTACCTGCCACAAGTTGTTCCAGTGCAGGCAAGCTAATCTAATCCTAATCTAACAATGCCAAGGAGACAGAGAGAGAGAGAGAAAGGAAAAGAACAAAATCCTACACTAAAACGGTGATACACCAGAGAAGGAGAATGTTGGACATCTATCAAAACTGCCATGGAACAAAGAGAGGTGAGCAATGGGAAGGATGGACAGATGCATCACAGGCCCAAGGATAGATTTCACACAGAAAATGTCCCAAAACTCCATGAACACAGCTCCAAACCTACAATGAACATTCAAACATGCACAAATACCTGCAATGAAGAGAGGCAAGAAGAGAACGCGCAAAAACGAGCAAGGATGGACAGATGCATCACAAAACACGTTTTGTTGCTCCCAGAAATTTGCACAAGAACATCATTTCAATAGTAAAAGGAAAAAACGCCATTACAGAGCAAGGGAGGAGGTTCGAACTCCATTTTCAACCCTAGAGAAGAAAAGAAGGGAGGGCAGAGTAGAAAAGATGAACCACTTGTAATCATCATATAAAATGAGCCAAATCTGGCTTTATACAATGCATGGGTCGAGCCCAGGAGACAAAAAACATAGGAAAATGTGTAAGCAACCCAACCATTGACCAAAATGCATTCTTCATTAAAATCGATGGTTGAGACATCACTTCTGGCCATGCTGAAGAAGAATGCGACCCATGTGCATTAAAACTGGTTGTTGAAACATCGCTTCTGGCCATTATCACGCATCAGATCTGTTTCTCAATTTTCTCTCTCCAGAATACACCAAAATTCGAGATTGATCCCAGAATCATGTAGAGAATTTCATAAGCTTTCCGTTGATATAAAGAATGTGCAAATCCGAGCTCTGGATCGAAAGTTATGGCGATCTGAAGATTTAGGGCATAAAACAGGTGAAAACATGTTTTGAAATCTTTCCCGCGTTCTGTCACCTAGATGACACGTGTCAATCACTGATTGGTCGAGCAATTCTCTCTCCTTCACCTTTCGGCGGGCTTTCATTTGAAATTTCCTTGTGGGCCCCTTAAACTTGGACACGTGTCGTCTTCTGATTGGCTCGGGCTGAACCTTCAAAACTCGCCCTTTGACTTTTGGACTCTCTCCCTTGTGACACGTGTCATGATCTGATTGGCTTTCGGCTCCTTCAGCTCTTTCACGTCCACCGCGTCCATTTGTCCCAGATGTCCCAGTGCTGTCTAGGACAAAAACTTCCGATCCACTCGAAATGGGCTTCCTCGTCCCTCATTTGGCCGATGACACGTGGCATGCATTGATTGGCTTTCGGCTATCCGCGTCTGCCGCGTACTTTTGTCCCACATGTCCCGAACTGCTTGGAACAAAATCTTCCGGTTCGCGTACCTTTGTCCCAGATGTCCCATTTGCTTCGCGGGCCGTTTGTTCTCATTTCGGCCGATTCGGCCGATTCGCGTACTTCGCATACTTCCGGCCCAACTGTTCCGGGCTGCCTTAAGTCTTTTCGGCCGACTTGCATCCTCCACGTACTAATTGCCCAGATGTCCCAGACTGCCTATTCCAACAGTTAGTCAATTTTTTCCATTTTTCGGCCAGTTCGGATTTCCGCGTCCCGCGCGTCCCTTTGGCCCGGATGTCCCAAATGCTGCGCAGACCGCCTGGCGGCCTTTCGGCCGGTTCGCGCCTTTTCGTCCCAACTGTCCCAAAGGAAACCTTGAGAAAGACTTAGCCAATTTTCACGATTTTTCCTGGCCCAATTTACATGCTTGGAACTGCAAAAATCTGATGCATGTTATCGAAATTTACCCTGGGGGAGTGAAATTTTGACAACAGTTTGGCGACTCAGTGGGGTCATCTGCCTGCTAGATGAATGATCAGTAGCCTGAAGCAATCCATTGGGCATGGAGTCATAAGCAAGCCTGAAAAATGATCTGAACTTTGAAAACTTCCCTCTGAGCCACTTGAAACCCACCGGACATGGAGTTGTTCTCACCAAAATGCCACTGGAACGAACTGTGCAAGAGCAAAACCAGCACAACAAAAACTATGTACAGAATTGAAAATCATACATGCTCCAAAATGAAACATGTAGAGTGTGCACAAGCACTTCTTCTACTGAAAGCAAACCCACCTACTCTACTCTAGCTGGAGGCAAAGGCAAGCTAAACAAACCCTGCAACTGGTTGTGAAAAATAGCTTCCCTTTCTCAAAAGTGGCAGCCATGCAATTGATTTGGAGCTGATCATGGCTGTTAGGATGAGTGGAAAATCAACAAGAAGCTGGTATTCCACCCAAATCATCAAGGTATCAGCTGAAGGAAAATTCAATACCTCTTTTAGTTGTTCTGCATTTGGATTGAAGAGGTATGGTAGCTGATCCTTGGTACTTTGTAGCTCGTCCTCATGCTTAGAAGCAAGCATGACTGGTTGTGACTTCTCCTTTGGCTCCAATAAAGCCAAATACCTGATTGGGCAAGGTATGATCCGTTTGATATGCTCATTGCTCTGATTTTCAACTCCAAGGATGGAGTTCTCTTGTAGACCCTCTTGAATGGATGGTGTGGAAGAAATGGTGAAGTTCCTCTGTCCTTTCTCTTCCTCCAATGAAGAACATGAAAGACTTAAATCTTCCAATCTTGATTCCGAAGAGCTGTTATAAGATGCAGGATGCTGAAAATGAATGTTCTCCTTCATGACAACAGACTCTTGTGTTTGGAATGTGGATGATGAAAGAGAGAATGGTGAAAACTCAACCGGCTCTTCTCCATCAAAACAGTCCTCCAAATCAGACAGGTAAATTGCCTCATTGCTATCCTGCTGCAAATGTTCAACTTCCTCCATGGCGTCCTCTTGATCTGTAACTTGACTACCATGGTTTCTTTCTCCCTCCAACATTGAGTTTGAGAGGTCAAACTCCTCTTCAGCACTGGAACTTGAGAGAAGTGAAGTGGAAAGAAGAACTGAAGGTTCTCCTGTAGCCTGCTTTGTGCTCAAAGCCCTTGAATCTGCACTTTTCTCCCCCATAGCTGGAATGTGCTCCTCTTCTTTTGGATTTGGAGCAGCTTCTCCTTCCTCAAAAGTTTGAAAACAATCTTGCTCTTGATTGAACTCTTCCTCCAGCATAAAGTTTGTCAGGTCAAACTCTTCAATCTGCTGCTCTAGAGGACAAGTTGGGACTGCAAGATCTTCTTCTTCTGCTGCAACAAAATCAGTCCTAACCACCACATGTTCTCCAACCCTAGCCTCTTCTATAGGTTTAACCATCAAGGGGATCTTTGTCATCCCAAATTTGGCAGCCAAACTTACTAAGCTCTTAATCATTTCTTCTTTTCTTGGCTCTTCCTCTTGCTGTCCTTGATGACTGAATTTTGCAATTTCTTCTTCCCCACATGGAATTGGGAATGCAAGAGGAGGGATGGGTTGTAACTCAACTGATTTGACATTTTTTTGTGGTGGTGGAGGAGGTGAAACCTCTTGTTTCTTTGGAGTGGGAGGTATTTCATTTAGCTCTTGTAGAGGGGATGATTGTTTAGAAGGAAAAAGGAAAGAAGAATTGAGGTGTGGTGGAAGAATGA
>CM034153.1:59461601-59492243 GCA_019776745.2 Taxus chinensis
TCTATCGTTGATATCAAAACCTTACTCAAATTGATCATATTCCCTCACCCTTATCTTGTGATATCCTGATTTTGAATCAAATGTTGAATCTATAATTGCTACATGTAACTTAGCTACAATTCATTTGAATGTGAAATAGAGAATCTATTTATTTTATTGTCTATTTGTTTAATTACTTGTTGATAATGTATAAATGGAAAGAATGTTTCCTTCTATATTGTTTACCATATAAGTTATAGGACTTTACATGACGTTATATTAAACATGTCGAATAACTAAATTTATTATTCTTTATACATTTGTTGCAAGACATTTTTTTCTAAGTCTTATCTTCAAGCATTCCTAAAGTCTTCATATTTCTACTAAATGTAGTTGATGTACAACCTAATCTGCACAAACGTTAAATTATTGGTATGCCAACAATTCCATAGGATGCATTGTAGAACTTCCATTTATTCATGATGTAGCGGTCATATGTTTGCACATATAAGAATTGAACGAACCATCTTCCTGTCGAAAAGAAAAAGAAAAAATCTTGCAAGCCCATCAGACAACTGACGTGAAAAAGGGTTTGCAAATTAAAAAAGCATGACCATGGAAAGTGTAAGGAAGTAGATGTTATCATGTTCATACGGCATTTGCGCACAAGTCGGCGAGGTTTCTGCTATGGCATCAATGGAATCAGTCATTTATTTTTCAAATGTTGCAAGAATGAAATCAGTCATTTATTTTTCTCGCATGCTCAAGAATTTTCATTGCAACAAAATGTTCCGCTCAAGTTTTTTATTTTTAGTTTGTTTGTTGATCCTGTTATTTTAGGCCGTTAATATCATGGTTACATTGGGTGAGATGCTCAAGACTTTTATTATTTATGTATGGACTACATTACAGTCAATTTGCCGTTCCCTCCAAATTGATTAAGACAATTGCAAGGCTTAGGAGATTTTTTTGAGCCCAAATGGTACCAATTTTTTTAATTAATTATTTTAAATTTAACAAAATCTGATAATTTTTGCTTTTATTTGTTTATTGTTTTTTAGATTGGTTAGGTTGGAGTTTGGTTTGTCGTAATATATAAATTTAGTATACTATAATTTTAATATAAATATGAATACAACAATAATAAAATTAATTTTCTCATTAACATAATACATAGATAAAGGTGATCTCTTATATTTAAGTATGATCATAATCCCAAAAAAGAAAGATACAATATGCGGAGTTAGACTGACCATCGAGGTTACCCAACTGAGTGAACTTATGACCGAGCGCTACACTACATCTTGGAATCCATATAATTCTTGTGTGTGTGTGTGTGTGTGTGTGTGTGTGCCAATGGTGCCCTAGGAAGCCCTTGTGCAAGATGCACTAGATAAAAAGATAAATTTTATAGATAGATGCAAATGTGTGTATGGAATAGAATGAACTTCCCCCTCCTATGCATGTATATAGAAAATTTAGTCCCCTTTCCCTTCTAATGGATGCCAAATAGATGTCTTGAAATTATTTAGGTTCCTTTAGATGTAATCTTAGGTGCTAGATAATATGCTTAGAGATTGCTCCTCTATTTTAGTCACATAGCTTTGAATTTATATGATTACCTTAGTTAAATTTTGTAATTGGCAACTAGAAGGCTGACCCATAAGGAAATAAGATGCCAAAAAGATAAAAGAGAACCAAAAGAAGCGGTTAAGATAGAAAAGGGTCAAGGGCACCCAGAGGGGATGAGGACCCCTGGGCGTTGATGTCTTGGTTGGGTGCTATTGTCTAGAGTCATAAAAGATAAATAAGTAGAAGATCTAACTGGGTTATAGGGTGTAAAAGACCATAAAGAACACTAGAAACAAAGAAAAGAGGCCAAAGATAATTGTCAATTACTAGTTTTCTCACTTAGGAATCATATGAATGCAAGTATGCTTTTAAGACCTAAAAATTTACCCAAGTGAGTGATTTTGTGTCTACATTTGCCCCCACTTTATGTTGTTGACCAAATACCTGATAATATAAAGCAATTAAGTGATGTGTACCTATTAACCATGTAGAATGTGATGGTGCTAGTGTGTCGAAGAGACAACTGATATCATGAAGTGATAAAAATGAAGTGTAGAAGCTAAGAAAGAGGAAGTGACCCTAGGGGTGAAGTGTATTATGTTATACATGTTGTTGTGCTTGATGTAGGGTCGCTTCTTATTGGTATTAAGGATGGACCTATAAAAGAAGAGCATAATAGTAGTCAAAGTCATGTATTATGAAAACTCTATATAAGTATGTAAATAAGAAAAAGTAGTAAAAAGAAAGAGTGTACATGATGATCATGATTGTAAAAAAAGTATGATCGACTGTTACTGAAATATTTTCATCATAGTATTTTTGATGATGCCCTTCAATGGAATACTCATTTTCCATAAGGATCTATTAGGACATACTATGAAATGGAATATTATTTTCTTATACGCTTTATATAAAACATTGGTCCTAGAGTTACATATAATCGCTTACCTAACTTACATCAGGAAAAGAAAGAACCTATTCTAGATTACATTTTATGCTTCAAACTTCTTCTCCTCTTCCATCTGCGAAGCTTCCTCTTTGGTCTCCATCTCCTCCACCTCGTAAGCGTGTTCCATCTCCCCCACCACATACACATCATCAATATCCTCCACAACATCAGTCTTCACCTAAGTCTTCTCCATCTCCTCCTTGGGAACCATTACAATTCTCAAATGATGCTAAACCTCATGATGGTTTGCATGCTTTGTTTCATAATATTTTAATTTTCTTACCCTCTAATCAACATCATCCTACTTATTGCTTGCATCACCAGTGTGATCTTCCTTATTGCAATTTCCACTACATCAATTGTCATCGCGATAATGCTTGTTATGCCCTTCATGAAAATTTGTAATGATTAGTAGATAAGGGTGTCATTTCCTTAAAATATCGCTCTCATGAGTAATATGTTTCACCCATTCTGCATAAGCATGCTTCCACTATTTTTCATTTGACGCCTCCACTAACTTCTAAGGTTGTAATTTTTCCATCTCCTAAGATCATTATCCATCCATGTCCTCCACCTAGCGCATCCATCACCACATCCTCTCATCTGCCTCACAATGTTACTATATCTCATTGGATTCCTAAGATATTTGCATTTTTTCTTCCTACAACTCCATCTCCTATCAGTGACACCATATCATTTGTCATTCAGTTTGGATCTTACAATCATGTTGTTTTCACTCCACATGCTTCCATCACCCCTTGCAGCCCTCTCCATATTTGGTAAGTGATTTTTGTATGATCACCTTGTTTCCCGATGATGCACTCGTGTTCTTAAGGTTCTTGCATGTTTGTTGAGGTACATTTTTTATGATAATGAACATCATTCTCATTTTGGGGGGATCGCTCTTCTTCTCCCTATCTATTTCATTATTCATCCTATCACATTCTGTTACATCTTTTCATTATACAACTATCAACACATCATTTTTTTACATTATCTAAGTCACATCACCATCTATGCTACTTTCTCTACTTACATCTTATACATACATTCTTGTATTCATATTACTATACTATCTACATCACATTACCATTTCCACTACTATAACACATTACATCATACACGTACATTATTTTAATCATATCCTTCGCATATAAATCATCCACATCATCATATGTTTCAAATTTTAAACAATCAATACAAAAATTTTAACAACGCATAAATCAAAGTACATATGGAAAACATCACATCAATGCACAACACACATGATATCCAATGCAGGTTTATATATACATATATATATATATATATATCCTAAAATATTATAGTCTGAAAATAAAATCAAAGGGGGAAAGCCCCCATGTATAATTGCAAACACATACGTTGTATATAATGATCGCTATCGCTAGCTACAATCGTGGGAGATCTGAAACTAGATGCTTCACTGCTCAATCTACACCATTGGTCAAGGACTCTATATCTTTCTAGTTGTCTACGTAGTATAGCCACATCGACCTACTGCTCCACGAATCGGCCATGTAGCTCCACATATCTTACAAATATGTCCTAAGCCATAGATCCACCTCCCACATCCTCTCTCACTTGCTCTATATTCATGCGAGCCTCATCGTGCTTGCTTAATAGTACATTGTATGTGGTTACCACTATAGTAACTAGTTTGTAAGCCATGTGCAGCCGAGAAGGGTGTATCCATATCTCCAGAATCTCCCTTCGTCACTAATTCGAGTGAAAATGTTTACTAGAATTTTGGCTCAACCTTTTAAAGGTCATGGGAGCTATGTGAAAGTCCTTGGGTCTACCACAAAGCTAGTTTCCCAACTTTGTAGTTCGGTATTTGACCATTGTATACCTCATGTTCAGTATTTCAACTTCCCATGATCAGGTTATAGGCAATTGTTTTTTTAATTGGAGGACTAGCTGATTAGACAATGCACATCCATCAATGCATTACTTTGGCCAAAGTTATCCACCATGTAGGTTATGGATACACTCAAGACAACACACTAGTCTTATGAGTTTTAAGTCTTCCGCCACATCACAACTATCCCTTTCACAGTTATCTAGATCTTTATAGTTTGTTTTTATTTTATTTCCAATTAAACCTATCTTGCAAGAGTTTATATTGAGATAGATGCCAATGGCCAACTAGGATCTTTATGAGATAAGTACATTTGTTATGCTGAAATGTAACTATATTAGCATTTCGCATGTACTTATCCCTTAATATGCCTAATGGAACTTTTCATCTATTTACCATCCCATTTAGTCTCTTTTTTCCTAATGTTTAATTCTTTAACCTTAAATTACCTTTTACAATGATACTCTTTCATTCTCTATAAAACAAGATTTACACTCTTCTCATATTAATACCAAGTTTACAGAAAGGCTAAATTAAATATATATTAAAAAATCTATATTTAATTATTCCTTCGATTAGCTACGCCACTAAATAGCTTATTTAATTTAGAAATTAGAGACAATTGATTGTTACAATAATTGCCCAATTATCGGCTTCATATATTGATAAATATCAAATAAATGTATTCAACAATTTGTGAAAAGTAAGATTTCACAACTCAAGTATTCATCATTTACTCATATTGAGATATTATTACACACAAAGTAATCATCTCTTTATTAAAATCATATATTACATATGTTGTTAAGGTGAAAGATATAACCGGTATAATAATTCTCACATAGTAAGGTTTTAATATTTACAATGGGTCCAAGATCCCAATAATTCAGCCAAAAATTCGAGGATATCATCCTTTCACCAATTGAAATCCAAGTATCTCATTTAGATTCATGCTACAATAAAAATTCACAAGACATGGGTTTCTACACATCCGAATGTAATGGCTAATGGTCCTGCAAGACTGGAGTAGTGGTATGATGTCAGTTCAAATGAACTGGCATGAATATTAACTCCATTTTCTGATGCAATTAATTAATGAACTATGAAAGGATATACATGTTGTTTTATCAACAAGTACATGGTAATACAGCTGAAAATGTATTACTACCTGGTTTCTATAAAGATACAACTATGGATGCACACAAATAGAACAACCAATTTCTATTTCAGCGATCATGTTTTTCTCTAATCACAAAGGTCAATACATCCGTATTCCAGCTTCAATCAATAAGCATTTGACATTTAAAATTTATACATAACTTTGTAAAAACAATATGATTAAGAAAAGTATTCTTTTTCAGTCAATGAGCAGCTCTACAAATTAGCAAAAATATCACCATATTTACATCACTTTAACATGTTCTATCTGGTAAAAAAATAGTCCAACCAACAATATAGCAGCACCATGGTTACATCATTTAAACATACTCTTTTTAGTAAAAGAACAACTAATAATTTCATTCATAAGATATTATTATTTTAAACCTAATCATGCCTCCAATTACTCCTTGGTAAATCTCAGTCAAGTTGTCTTGGCTTTCATGCCCTTACCAAGACAAGCAATTTATTTTTCACAGTCTTACAAGAATCCAAGTCATACTTCCAAGTTGGAAGTTACAGGTTAAATGCCATTTTTTTTAAATTATTCACACATAACAAGACACCCTCATTTATACATGAACCGATTTAGTGGTCCATAATAATAAAATTTCTGGAAAATGCATCCCCATCAAGAGCTTTGTCACTCACAAAATTATCATTCAAAATATCTCAATAAATTAAAAATCAGACTTGCATATAACAACCAAGAAGAAAAATACAAATCCCTAACCGGTTGCATACCCATATTGATTAGGTTACTGTACGTACCCAAAATTGTATGTATTGTACTATTGAAAAGAGGTTATGGAAAACCCCAATGATGATATAGATCTCTTTGCAAGGTGTTCAGAATCCAGAAATCTCGTTGAGTATACATTTGCATCTTGAAATGCCTTAGCTAGCCTTTGCATGCTTTGTTCTAGCTCCTTTCCTCTTTGTCCTTGCATTTTGGTATTTAGTTATAGGACCACCACCCTGCCTGGGAGGCAGTGCTATCCGCACTTTCCAGAACCTTCCGGCACACTCAAAAACGTGAAAAATCAAGTTGCACTTGCAACTCTCAGCCACTTCTACTTTTTTTAGAATTTCTAGCCACTTTGTAATAGTAGTCCTCCATTTTAAATGATAAAGCATAACAATTAGGACTTACCTTCTGGTGGGCAAGAAAGCTATAAATACTAAGCTTGTTTACAAGAAAATGGCCCCTCTCTCTCTATGATTCATTATTCAGTGTGTTTGAAAGTTCCTCAATAATCTCAACAGGTCTATACTTAGTATAAGTTCTCAGCCTCTCAGTTCAAGGCTCCTCATTTTTGGTTTAGAGATCACTTCATCTCTCTAGTTTCATTTTGTTCCATTGTTATTCTCAAAACAAATGGCTTAGAATAATACAACATTGGTTCTAGATCAAGTTCATTTGAATCTTGATTCTACTTAGAGTTATAGGTTGTTGTTTCATCATAAGAAGTACATATCCTAGAATTTTAGGTGTGTTTTTTCGTATCCTTACAACAATCCTACTAGGAATTGCATAGCCAAGCTCTATTCTCTTGCACTATCTCTCTCCTACTTGCATTCCATTAAGTTTATCTCTAAGCTGCCACTGTTTGAATATATTCTCCTGCTACTGCTATCACATTCTCAATTTTTTGGATTCATGAGAACACATAGGAATGAAGAGATCACACTGAGGGGACAAGTTACGATAAAACTAGATTTTCCTCTGTTCTGCAGACTCCAGGTTTGAATTGTCAAAGTTGTAGTTACAATATATCAAATAGAGTAGTGAATCATTTCATTTCAGTTAAATCTCACTCTCAATATTGCCAGGTAAGCTGTGGGGAATGATAGATTCTGAGAAGTTGTGATTTATTCCTCCCTTCTGAGGTAAGATTGGAGGTCTTTTAATTAAATCAATTAGATATTTATATTCAGGATCAACTCACAAGTGCACCGACAAATAGCTACATCTGGCTACCTTGCTTGTTTTAGCTTTATTCTTAGATTATATACTTGTTATCTAAATTTATTAGATTAGTTACTCTTTAAAATCATTAAAGTTTATATGTTTGAAAATACAAAAAGAACAATCATAGCGTACATTCATTTTCATAATTATTTTACTTCATTAAGTTAAGTTTGGTTATTTCTTTCATGACTATTACCAGACCAAGTGAGCCTAGGGATTACATATTCGAACCAGTAATATCCTAGCTGAATCTCTTCACGGAATTAGCGGACATAGATCAAGGTCTTAGGATCCATGTCTTCTTAAAAACAACAAACCTATAAGAAATTAGTGAGCAGTTGAGAAAATTAAACATCGAAGATGACAAAGCATACAAATTCTGGTCAAATCAACACAATTATAGATTTCCTTGATAGGATTTCCATATGACCATAAAAGAACTCGAAAGAGAGGAAACATTCGGTTGTGATACATTAGTTCCACAACCATATGCATGAGACCTTCTCATTGATATAGACACAGGCCTACACGTACAACTTGCTAGGACACCCGTGAGGTATTCTGAGAAGATCGCACAACCCCTAATATAAAACATAGAGGATGAAAAACCTTATGAATAATGGATAGTCGGAAGAAGAAATTGATTCTTCACATGACCATAAAAGGTCCTCAGCAACCAAAAAATCATGGTTGTGATCCCCAGGTCCCACAACCAAACGGGCCTACTAATCAGTTAAGCATTGACACTAGATTATGTACACTGGTATTTAGATCCTCACCGCTCTTGTTGGATATCATTACACAACTTTCTGTGTTGAATGTAGAAACTAATCAAGCCAATATTTTCTGGGTTAGACCAGAAAACCATCCATATTTTCCTTTAAATCCATCACACCTCTTGCTACCACTTTCATGACCCTGTTTGGAAATATATAAGAAGCACCTACAAGTCACTTTTCACGAATCCAACAACCAATAGATAAGATCTTGGAAGAGATCGACATTGATTGGAGCCTCCAAACAGTTATAGTGTAAAACTGATCCATAACATCAGTTCAGGTTAGAAGAGCCTTCTTTGCTCTGGATTCATAGATCCCATTATTGTGTATCAAGGATATAGGATTTCCCAACTAATTTTTCCACATCTGCATATATTTCATTTCCATCGGCTTTCTTGGCATGACCTTAGGAGGTCGGGTACGGAGAAAGGCTACTTGATGATTCTCATGCTCAACTGTCACTTTTCTATCGTATAAAATTGGTGAACCCGATGTGAAAGGAACAACTACTCCTTTTTAATTTCCATTTCTTTCATCCATCTTCGCTCCTTCCCATTATTATGTGGGTATTTATATATCCCCCAAATATGTTGGGTTACGATGCATACTGCAAACCTCTCTTAGGTCTCGAATCATATTATGGTCATATGAGTAGACAATAGTCACCATCATTTTCTGCATGGGTTGACAACTACTCAAGAAACTATTTTTCATCATAAACTCCTCCTTAAAGAAATAGCTCCAGTTCTTCATTTCAAATTGAGAGACTACACCGATTCACACAAACACAACACAAAGCCCTCATGCTCTAACAATATGACGTTTACTGGAGAATCCATTTCATCTCCTCGGGTTTTGTCTAGACCAAAAATCAGTAGGAAGTCAGATCCACTCCCATTCTTGGATGAGGAATACCTAGCATGCTACACTAAAAGTGAACAACATTTCCAAAACATGTACCCACCTATAGGAAGTTTGTAAACACAACCTGACACCCTACTTTGAGAAAACATCCCCATTCCTCCCCCCATGGAAAATGCTATTGGTTAAGTTTGGAAGAGTATTGATCAATTCATAGCAGGGTACCATATCCCTCAACAATCTCAAGGGGTTCTGCAATAGCCATCATGGTAGAACACTGTATCGTCACCAATCAAAGTCGTCTCGGCTTTGGTTGAAAGAGTTAGAGGACTAGAACTTGCTCAAGCAAATCAAGCTTCACACTCGGGGCAAGCAGAAACTCCCAAACCTCCGCATCATCCTAGCCAAGTCGACCTCCTCACAGGAATATGCACGTTAGGAATGCCTCCTCAATATTTGTATAGCTATCCACATCAAACACCAACTAGAACCACATTTTCAAATGTTTCTCCAGTTGAAAATATGTTACCTCCCAGTTTAGTATGAAACAATCCATATCAGGGCAATGCTCCTCCCTACTTAAAAATTTATTCAAAATCACAAGAGGGAGATATGTTCTCTTCTCCAGGGATGTTTTCTCAACCAAAAGGGTTTCCTTATGCCCCTGCAAATACATATGCTATGCCATATCAACAACCTTTTCCACCTCCACTCCCTCAACATGCACCATCTATGGTTGAAACCTATGCGGTAGGGACTTACTCAGAATATTTAAAAGAGCCTTTAGATTTCATTGTACGAAGCATCATGATTCCAAGACCTCTTCGCGATTTTCCGAAATTCAAAGGGGAGGGAGATACAAATGCACATATCAAGGCATGTGCCATGACCATTCAAGAACTACTCCCTTGGGATGCGGTTGTTGCTAAAATCTTCCTTAAGACCTTAGAAGGTATTTCCTTTGATTGATATTATAGAATACCTAAAGCCTCGATACACTTGTTCAAACAACTTGTGTCAGAATTCATCAAAGATTTTGACATAAACAAACTATTAAGAATGGGGATAAGGGAATTCTTACACATTAAACAAGAGCACAGTAAATCTGCCACCAATTTCATTCAAAGATGGTGTATAGTCCTTTAATCATCAGCAAGTGCTCCAAACATGGATCAGATGGAACTATGCTATTTATTCCTTCATTCTCTCAATAGAGAGATAAAGGAAGAATTCTAGAAGTTCCCTCTAAGAACTTATGATGAGGTACTTGAGAGTGCTCTCCAAATCGATCCAGCAGCAATAGACAATGGTCGTAAGACTTATGGAATGAACGGGATATTAATCGCTCCCAATAAAAACACTACGACTTATCCCAACATGGGAAATACCAATCAAGGACCCAAGATCCTTAACAAAAACCGTGGGGTTACAATAGATGGAGTCAATGATCAAGACAAAAGTGTAAATGTTGTGAACACCCTGGCACCTGCTAACAATCAACGCAATAATAACTTCATTCCAGCGATTAATACAATGTATTTCAATTTTCCTCCACAACCACAACAACAACAACAACAACAAAAAAATCCATTCGCAGGGCCTTGCCCAAGGCCCAGATGGATATCAAAACCAAAGCCAAAGGCCACAACCTATAAATTACAACTATAATAATCAGTAGCTCAATTAGAATTTTGGGCCACAACAAGGTTCAAACCAACGACCATGGGACTATAATCCTAATTTATATTGTGGATTTCACAAAATCCGAGGTCATGATACTAGACCTTCCATGACTATAAAAAATTCTTACAATGTTTACCAGACAATCAAAAACAACTCTTTATAGACATGTTTTTGGCAAGTCCTACACTACCCACGCCAAACACCTATATGGGATCAGTTTCCCCTCAAAATGCACCTCTCAAGATTTTCAACGATCCTCTCCCGAATTGCTCTAACAATAACAAGTTAGATTCAAACAGGACAAACAAAGGTGTCATAATAGGAAATAATGATCAAGATGCCTCAACTCTTGACAACTCTTGGAATTCTCCTAACTTAGGTTCAAATGGTAATACAAAAATCTTAGGATTAATTGAGCTAGAGGTTGAGCGTGAAATTAATGAAACAACTCAGAAAAAGGAATATTTTTCACAACCTCTACCCGATATTTTCTTCACATGAGATGAAGCTCCTATAATCGCTAAACCAGTAGGATCCTATGATTTGATATCAGATTTAAAAAAAACCTTTTCTCATATTTCATTCTTAGATTTTCTAAAAAATCACCTGCGCATCGCTTTGCATTGCTCAATGCATTAGGTCTTGGTCATCTAATCCACATCACACCACCTCTTAGTGCTCAAATAAACTATGTAGACTTTGGCGTCTACTCTCCAGGGAAGCCATATAGGGATACCAAGTTTATATTTGACATAAGCAAGATGCTAATGGACACAAAAATTTCACGTAGGGGTGATCCACCCTTGCATTTGCAAGTTTGGATTTTATAACAATTACGTTAAGTGAGAAATGATTGATGATGGGGAAACAATTAACATAGTCCCCTTCACTTTTCTTCAAAAGATAGGATATGGAGAAATGAACCGTTCTTCAACACGAAACATGCTAAGGGGCTACGATATCCTCAAGGAAACTTCAATCAGGACTATAGTACTACCAGTCACTTTAGGACCCAAGACAATTATCACTAAATTTTATATTATAGATCGGGAAACCAACTATAATATGATTCTCGGTCGCCCATGGATACATCACATGAGGGCAATCCATTCCATGTTAGTCCAAGAAGTAAGGTTTTTACACCTAGGAAAGGTCTTCATCACTCAAGGGGATCCTAAACCGTTCGATATACACTTAGAAAACCTCAAGAAAAAGAAAGGAGTTCATACCGAGTATGAACTTCCCATGAATCAATTGAACAAACCACCTCTAACAAAAGAGTTTGTCTTGATCACCGCGGACAGTCCAGAGGTTGAAGTTGTTAACCCAAAAAAATTTGAGGTGGCAAAGACAGATAAAGTTAAGTCAATATCTATGGAAACAGTTTCCACTAAAACCATAGCAGGAATTATGAAACTCTTGGGAAACGATGAGCCGATATTCCTCCCATTTGAACCATAGGGAATGGGTAGTCTTCTCAGTATAGCATCTCTTCCCTCTGATGACCTAGGTCTAGGTGTGAACATGATAGAATTAATGAACAAAGAAGGGAAATTTTAAATAGAAACAATTCCTATCAAAACCATCTCTAGGAATTTCCCTATTCTAAAACCTAGTTTCGACCCATGTCTGTCTGAAACTAATTTTCCATATCCATGGGGAAAGACCTTATCATTTGACAAGAGTTACAAACAAACACAACACTCCATACGGGAGAAAAGGTCAAGCAACATAGTCATTCTCACCCACATATTGTATTTCAAAAACGTGACAAAGAGGCACGCGAATGTCTCTTTCAGAAAAATGATTTTAATAATTGGACATATACACTTCTGGGAAAGGGTTGTAAGTTCAAACCCAGGATGGTAGGCTCTCATCAAGAGAACAAAAAATTTGAGGATAATGGTTCTCTGATGTGTACCTCTAGGGGTGAAGAATTCGATATTCATCAACTTTCTTCACCTTAGACATCATGACATATAGTTCCACCTGCATTTTCATATGTACATGGTTGTAGTTGCATTCCATTAGTCATTTAGTTAGTTCATCATGTTCACTCATTCTATAATGTTGTGGTCAAGGAACTTATTCTTAAGCAATTTATTACAATATTATAAAAAGATTTGCAAAAACATTCAAATCATATCTCTTCAATTTTCATGATATCATCAAATGATTTTGAAATCATCTCATCAATTCGACAAATAAAATCTTGACAAAAACCATACCAAGGCCTGTATACTTGGTCATACTCATTTCCTTCTACTAGGTTAAGTTGTTCTTACCTACGGTCTGTTCTAGAAGCTTCATGGTGTCACATCTATCCCTCTTACCTCTCTTTGAAACAAGGACACTCCAAAATTACACATCAAAAATGTCAAAGTCAAATTGAATAAAAAACACTAAACAAACAGAATATTTTATTTTACACACTTGTTTGCCCTACCAATCTTCTGTGATGAGCCCGCATCTCTTACTAGTGGTGCGAGGTTGGGAAAGGAAATAAGTTCCCTTACTCGCCTATGTCCTGCCTTCAGTGATAAGCCCATACTTCTTACTAGTATTATGGGGCAGGGCATAGGGGGTCCATTCACACAAATTAATGAATCTTAGTGTTTTAAAATTCAAAACAAAGTGTATTGTGAAAAGTGAAATTAAGCATCCAAGTTCCAAAGAGATCAAATCCTCAAAACTAGATTTTGTCAACCAAGTTTCCATTTATGGATCTAAGTCTAGATAAATTGAAAAGTAAATTCCACTCTGAGCTATGTAGCAGGTTTGATTAAGGTAAGTGTGTAGGTCTAAATTTGGTTTCTGTCAATACCTTGTCTTTCTCTCATCATTTCCATTCAGTCAAACTCATACAATTTTTTCCCTTCCCAGCTCTTGGTGTTGAGCCCTCACATCTTACTAGTTGCATGGAGTTAGGAATGGGGAAATTTCATCTCATCATCACTACATTTTCATCATATTTTTTCAAAACAAGAAGAAACAACGAGCGTTTCCCAAAGAATCCAAAATTTTAGTACTACAGTATGTTTGCATCATCACATATCAACATTATAAAAACAAACAAAAAGAGAAAAAATTTGTTCAACATTTTTTATCACTAGTAATCCAATGCACACATTCTGAAAATTTAAAAAAACAGAGATTCTAAAGCATCTAGTATACACATGAAAAACAAACCACAAAAAAACTCTAGATACAAAGAAGATCTGAATCCAAAGAGAGATATATATAGAAATCGTGTTTTATATACAATGTCATCATGCACTAGGCATGGTTAAAATGCTCAAAGAGCCTGAAAGATACAAAACACAACTCATATAAACATCTAACACAATCACTACAAAAAGACCAAATGGCCTCTCAATCCCTGTGGGATACCTCAGAGAGTGCATGACCGCATCTAGGGCTCCTACTACGACGACGCTATGAATGTATTAAATGATGGGAGTGATCATGATCATGGCCACTAGTTGTGGTCTCACTATGAGAATGGCTCCACCTCATCAGATGCTTAGCAATCCTATATCCAACTACCTCAACACGAAGGGAGGACACTAACTCTGTCGCCTTCTAGACAGAGCGAAACACATCAGTATGTCTACCAGCTGCTGAAGGATCTCTAGCTTCCTCAATAAGATGAGCCCAGGTCTTCCTCGAGGGGAGCGTTAGGGTGTCCATGCACATCTGATGAATCAAATCCTGCCATCCTTGTGAAGTCATTGCAAATAAAAAAGAGAGAAATAACAAGTTAGAAAATCACCAAAAACAAAGTCAAAAACAAGCAAAACAACAAAAGAGAAATATCAACTAACATCTCTAGCTAAACAGATTTGAGAGAAGAGAAGTAACACATTCGGATCTCCAGGCATCTAGGTGGGGTCTCTAGGATATGTGCCTACAACTGACGTTGCTGCTGATTGTGGACCCTCCCCAAGATTTGGAATGAATTGATGTCCCACCACAGACTCATTATCTCTCTTAGTGTCCTGATAAGGCAATATCTCTGAGACCAAGTCTCCTTCTCCACTCTCACCTCTACCCTCTCCACCCTTAAGATATCCTAAGTGTCATGCCACTCAAAATCACTATCATCCTCCTCGTCCATCCCATCGGCCTCGCCTCTAACCCCCTCTCTCATCGTCTCCTCCTCAATCTCCTCTCCTGTGAACTCCTCAGAGTTTGAGTCCAAATCAAAGGGCTCATCTCCCTCTCCACTATGAGCAGAAGCAGCCCTGATCTGAAGTAAGGGTGCTTGAGGAGCACCGGCTACCCCTCAAGCACGAACCACCCACCTAACTATAATAGGAACTCCAGGAGTAACTGTGGTCCCCTTGGCTTTCTCTAGGACCTCCCCGGGCCTCACGAATAGACCTGTACAATGGCCCTGCTGGAGGAATCATATCAATGTAGGGGAGGCCAAACTGCTAAAGGACTCAATCAAATGGGTGGGTCTCTAACCTCCCTATCATGTCTACCAATAGACCTGTAGTAGAATAGGCAATCAATGTATGCATCTCCTCTCCCCACAATCCTACCATGGCCTGATAAGGAGCGGCCTCCATATCTGTAGTAGTCAGTGAAGCCACTGGCTGATGTGGCATCCTGAGTACTGTTATCCCCATCCACCTCACTACCTTGACAGCTCCAGGATCCTCTGCTAGAACACCCCTCCCATAGGGAATGATACGCTCATATGCCCAACTCATACCTAGAGTAGGGTGACTTAAAGATGGCCCCTGTAACCTAACCACCATGTATAAGTCATGGTAGGTAGTACCAAGAATGTCTTCCCCCTAAGCATAAGTACATCCATGAGCCTCAATCCATGCAATCACGAAAGACAAACAGTATAATAGAGTATCTCCTCCCTTATCCCCAATCAACCGTGAGACCAAGATACCCATAATGGCCTTATGGATGATGGGGATAGGAGCAACAGAAATAGACTGGACCTTCACTCCCTTATTTGAACCAAAGGAGACAACAACATCTCCCATATAAGTAGCCCACTTAACCATCTGAGACCTGGATCCTACTGTCTTAAGAGACAACTTCCTCCCAAGAATCAGAACCCCTAGTATATGATAAACGTCCTCCAGGGTGATAGTCCACTCACCCCTAACACTTGGAAACCGAAAAGTATTACGGTCTGCATCCTAGTATGAGAATAAGTCACACAATATGTGACCGGTAGGAGCAACATGAGAAACCTGTGAAATCCTCAAAATACTAGCCCTTTGTAGAGTGTCTCTCTCTACCTGAGTCTGTGAGTCTAACATTGCTGGGAGCCAATCACACTCCCTCTCTCTACTCCACCATATATACTCCTCCTTCTGCATCCACCCAAAACAGAGAAAAAGAGCAAGTTAGTAACATAATCCAATAGGCAAGCTCATCAAAAACATAGAAAAATGTCAAAAATGCAAAAATAATTAATTTATGCATATTTTTTTACTTTTTGTTTAGAACCGCTGCCATCACAGGACGTCGGTCCCATGACCACCGCTCTGTGTAGGGCGGCGATCCTGTGCCAAATCATTGTACACCCCTAAAGCCCTATAAATGCTTAAAACAATAAAAATACACCATTTTTGACAAAATAAAAACCTACCTTATGGGTGTTCCCCTAGAGACTCATTTAGCACTAACAGCTTTGAAAATGATCCCCCTAAGACAAAGATTTCAACATTTCTATATTTTAGGTTCAAAAACGATAAATTGAGAAAAACTAACCTGAGACTTCGCAGGTTGATCTCATGCTCTCAGAGGCACGATCACGATCTCGCAACGAACGTTTTGACTGCACTCTCATCGAAAACGTTTACCGTGGGTCATAGAGCTCAAAAATTACCAAATTGATATGATCAAATGAATAGTAAAATGAGCTCGTTATAATATATATATATGCACACATAAAATTCTAATCTTGTTTTAAAT
This sequence comes from Taxus chinensis, assembly GCA_019776745.2. Lineage (NCBI taxonomy): Eukaryota > Viridiplantae > Streptophyta > Pinopsida > Cupressales > Taxaceae > Taxus > Taxus chinensis. The sequence continues at coordinate 59,478,383 of CM034153.1, forward strand.
GGTCTTACACAAAGATGGAGAGCCAAAGGAGGTAAGTTCTTATCCCCCACACAAATGGTGATTCCTCATTTCATTTTAATTTAGAATTCATTTTTTGATTTATTTTATCTATCTACACTTGAGTCCCCTTTTCGTTTTACAAATAGTGGGAATTTGGATGGTGACATTATGACATATGGGCATGTCAGGTATAGCTTCTAACTCCCCATTTCAGGACCATCATACTCAGACCCGCTGTTTTATGCCTCTTCATGGCTAAAACACTTCTCCGAGGGGGCAATATGTCTGTACCAAAAATTGTATGTATTGTAATGTCAAAAAGAGGTTACGGAAAACCCCAATGATGATTCAGATCTCTTTGCAAGGTGTTCAAAATCTAGAAATCTTGTTGATTATAAATTTACATCCTGAAATGACTTAGCTAGCCTTTGCATGCTTTGTTCTAGCTCCTTTCCTCTTTTTCCTTGTATTTTGGTCTTTAATTATAGGACTACCACCCTACGTGAGTGGTGGTCCCGTGACCACCGCCCAGGACATGGTGGCAGTCCTACCCACACTTTCCAGAACCTTCCACCGCACTCAACACCACAAAAAATCAAGTTGCACTTACAACTCTCAGCTGCTTCTACTTTGTTTAGAATTTCCAGCCACTTTATAATAGTAGTCCTCCATTTTAAATGATAAATCATAGCAATTTGGACTTGCCTTCTGGTGGGAAAGAAAGCTATAAATACTGAGCTTGTTTACAAGAAAATGGCCCCTCTCTCTCTATGATTTATTATTCAGCGTGTTTTAAAGTTCCTCCATAAATCTCAATATGTCTAGACTTAGTATAAGTTCTCAGCCTCTCAGTTCAAGGCTCCTCATTTTTTGTTTAGAGATCACTTGATCTCTCTAGTTTCATTTTGTTCCATTGTTGTTCTCAAAACAATAGGCTTAGTATAATACAACATTGGTTCTAGATTAAGTTCATTTGAATCTTGATTCTACTTAGAGTTATAGGTTGTTGTTTTGTCACATGAAGTATAGATCCTATAATTTTAGGTGTTTTTTCATATCCCTGCAACAATCCTACTAGGAATTGCATAGCCAAGCTATGTTCTCTTGCGCTATCTCTCTCCTACTTACATTCTGTTTGGTTTACCTCCAAATTTCCATAGTTTGAATATCTTCTCCTGTTGCCGCTGTCACATTCTCACTTTTCTGGATTCACGAGAACACATAGGAATGAAGAGATCACACTGAGAGGACAAGTTATGATATAACTAGATTTTCCTCTATTCTGCAAACTCTGGGTTTGAATTTTCAAACTTGTAGTTACAATATATCAAATAGAGTAGTGAATCATTTCATTTTAGTTAAAGCTCACTTTTAATATTGTCGATGAAGCTGTGGGGAATGATAGCTTCTTAGAAGCTGTGATTTATTCCTCACTTCTGAGGTAAGATTGGAGGTCTTTCAATTAAATCAATTAGATATTTATATTCAAGATCAACTCACAAGTGCAAAGGTAAATAACTACATCTGACTACCTTGTTTGTTTTAGCTTTATTCTTAGATTAGTTACTTGTTATCTGAATTTATTATATTAGTTTCTCTTTAAAATCTTTCAAGTTTATATCTCTGAAAATACAAAAAGAACAAGCATAGCGTAGATTCATTTTCATAATTAGTTTGCTTCATTCAATTAAGTTTAGTTATTTCTTGCATGACTATTACGGGACCAAGAGAGTCTAGGGATTACATATTCGAACCAATAATACCCCAGCTGAATCTCTTCATAGAATTAGTGGATATAGATCAAGGTCTTAGGATCCATGTCTTCCAAACAACAACAAACCTACAAGAAATTAGTGAGAAGTTGAGAAAATTAAACATTGAAGATGACAAAGGATACAAATTCTAGTCAAATCAACCCAACTATAGATTACCTTAATAGGATGTCCATATGACCATACAAGAACCTGAAAGAGAGAAAACATTCGGTTGTGATCCATTAGTTCCGTAGCCAGACGTAGGATACCTTCTCATTGATATAGACACAAGCTTACGTGTACAAGTTGCTAGGAAACTTGTGAGGTATTCTGAGAAGATCAGTCAATTCCTAATATTAAACATAAAGGTTGAAAAATCTTATGAATACTGGATAGTCAAAAGAAGAGATTGATTCTTCACATGACCATAAAAGGTCCTCAGCAACCAAAAACTCATGGTTGTGATCCCCAGGTCCCACAACCAAACGGGCCTACTAATCAGTTAAGCATTGACACTAGATTATGTACACTGGTATTTAGATCCTCACCACTCTTGTTGGATATCATTACACAAATTTATGTGTTGAACATCGAAACCGATCAAGCTAATATTTTCTGGGTCAGAGTAGAAAAATGTCCATAGTTTCCTATAAATCCACTACACCTCTCGCTACCACTTTTATGACCCTGTTTGGAAATATATACGAAGCACCTACAGGTCACTTTCCACGAATCCAATAACCAATAGATAGGATCTTGGCAGAGCTCGACATTGATTGGAGCCTCTAAAAAATTATAGTGTTAAACCGATCCATAACACCAGTTCAGGTTAGGAGATCCTTCTTTTCTTTGGATTTGTAGATCCCGTTATTGTGTATCAAGGATATAGGATTGCCCAACTAATTTGTGTACATCTACATATATTTCATTTCCACTGGCTGTCTCGGCATATCCTCGGGAGGTCGGGTACAGAGAAAGGCTTCTTGATCATTCTCATGCTCACTTGTCACTTTTCAATCATACAGTTACCCAAATCGATTCCTTTATGCAAATTGATTTGTATACCATAATTTATTTTTTTACAGAAAACACACAACCAAATTTTAGTTTAACAAAATGAAAACCCACAAGCACAAATCGATTTTAAACACACAAATTCACAAAACATTTTCCTTCTTCCTTTACATGAAAAACCTAACTCTTTTCCTTTTGGGTATAATTTATTATAATGCAAAGAAGGAATTTTCAACCTTTCTTTTACTTTATTTTTGTTGATCAAAACCCAAAACCCCATCTTCATATTTTTATGGGTTAGGTTAAAACCACACAAAGAAAACCAAAAATAATATAGAATCCATCAATTTTCTTTTCATACTTCATCTCCAAACCATTAAATCAAAAGTTGTCCATAATTTCATTGATTGCCAAAAAAAAAAAATGTCTATTTCCTCATTTTTTTACAAATAATGCAGCTGAGAAAGGAGAAGATATTCATGCCTAAATTAAACCTAGAATCGGCAACCTTTTACTCTTCTCGCTCCAACAAGTTGAACCCTTCTTTCCTCCAAAACTCATGCAGGTATTATAGAAGGGGAGAATGAAAACAGACAAAGGAAAAATAACAGAAAACTATAATGAAAGAACTATAGTTGGGTGGCATATTGAAGAATTTTTGGGCTTCCCAATGTTAGTACGTTTTTTAGTGCATGTCACACACTTGTGCCATGTGAAGGTGTTTGACTTTTTGAAACCCATACATTTCAATAACTAAATAATTTTTTTGGCTTACATGCGAAATCCCTCTAATATATATATACACTAATTAATACTTCATACTTTTTTTTACTTTAGTTGTTACCCAGCTTAATGGTTAAGTTAAAATTAACCTTCATAATACAAGTCCACATATTTCCAACAATATATTACCATAAAATTAGTTGAATTTCCAGGTTTATATAAAACATTCCAATACAAAAATCACCAATCTGTAAATAATAATTCGAATATTCTCATAAAGTTGGTTTGATATAACATTGTCAAATAAAACAAAGACAATTATCATCGTGGTCATGCAATCGTCAAATAAAACAAAAGATGACCAACCGATTAAAATTATGTAACCAGAATACAAATAATTGAAAGATTCACTATCAATTATGAACCGTTTTACCTATGATTAAGGCCTAATCATGTTTTAGGAAGGATCATCAAGGTGGGTACAGGGTTATTCGTTCCGCAGTGTCATGCCCCATAGTAGAAGTTGTGGGTCATGATACGATGGACCAAATGAATTTTACACCCAATGATGGTCTCGTCTAATCCTATTTAGACTTAACCATAGTTAATTTAACTTACAAGAAATTTTGGGATGTTACACACCTGTTGGATCTATGATAATTGGAAAAAATAACACCCATTAATGTGATGCCCACCACTTGCTATAGTCCTGGGTACACCCCATATCATCCACTTGTAATGGCTCTAAGGCCACATATATTTCATATGAGCCCGAGGCACTAGCTATGCTTTTATAGGACCCAGACTTGCTCCTGGCCTCTATAGTTCTCTAGTGGCTCTCACCCATATAGATTTCTTAGGGTGCACATTTCGAGCCATACAAAACTTCCTCGATACACACTCCTCTTGGAATAACTCTGTAACTCTTGGAAATTGGTCCTTTAACCACATGGTGCATCGAATGCACCACAACTCTACACCATCCTCTAACTAAACTCCATTGTCTTTATATGGCCTCCATATGATGGCCATTGTTCCCATATGATCAAGCATAGATATATAATTTTTGGTATCTAGCCTCCTACTCCTGGTGCCTACCCACGAGCGCTCCTACTATCTCGAACCTAGTCAACCTTACTGCCCTATTCTGTGACATCCTCACAAGCTCAAAGCTCAAATTATAACTCAATCAAGGTGCAAATGAATTTACTATCTTCTTTTCATTATCGATATATATAGAAATTTTCAATTTTGCATTTACTATGGTTACTATTATCACCCATTCTTCCAATTAATACATGGTTCACAGTTTCATTCATATCTTGAGCTTCGCTATTCCGTTTTCTTCCCCATTTACGTCAATCAGCTCAATATTTCTTCTACCATAGTACTCTACATATTTCAAAATGATATATTCCAATATTGGACATATGATATCCAACATATACTCCATCTTAAAACATATTCTTTACTACCTCTTGACCATCATTACATCTTTACACCTCTACTTTTGGCTTAGTACTCATTATATCCACCCCACACTCTTTCGCTAAAAGGGGGACATACAATCAAGATCACTCTATAATCCCTCTCATAGATAATATACGATCATTCGATACTCCTAATACATCAGTATCGAACAAAATTTCTTTTACACGTCATTTAAACAAAGGAACAAATCGAGTTTACTCAATTACTTTCTATATATTCCCCCCCTAATGACCTAATCTGGGGGCAAAAAGCAAAAATATCTGTCATGACTAATCTATTGCACACATCCAACTTTAAAGAAATATTTCAATATTTGAATCAAATCAATCGGTCAGTACGACATGGCATACTTTACACATCTCTCCCATATGACCTAACTTGGGAGTTGTGTCACTTCATTATCTTTCCCATATGACCTAACATGGGAATCACTTTACATTTTCTATAGCTTCTAGATGACCTAACATGGAAGCCATTTATCACTATACAAATCGATACACCCATGGGAGTGCGGGTAATGAGACGTCATTGCCTTTCCTATACTGCTCTTATATGGGTTATTCAACTCAGAACTAATCATGGATCGAAATGGAACAAAATTTGGTCCTTATCTGTCTGCAATGGTTGGACCTTTTGAGGATGTAGTCATAGATGGAGTGTAAAACTATACCTCTCTCCCTAACACTCTTCCTCTGGAGGAAAGACACCCAAATCCTCCCTTGTATTGAAACTTTTACAAAATTGGGTTGGGAATTGATCACTCCCTACCCCTTCAAATCTCCATCAGACGATAATTCAAAATATACCAAAATTCTCCAAATAAAATCACCAGTTTTTCCAAGTGCTCCTCCCAAATGTTTCATTGTCTCAATTTACGCCACATGGATTGACATGTTGATCCAGGGTCTCATCACGTTATATGTTTATTATATTATGCACGTACTTCTGTAACAGGGCTTCTCTCAAATTTCTCACAGGTATGTTCCTTACTTCTTTTACTCTACTTGAATTTCATTCAAATAGCATAAAGGGGGGGAAATGTAGACAACAAAATCTCACACATATTACAATTTTACTATATCGTCAAGTATGTTGTTATATGTATGGAATCTTAAGTAAGAAGAGTATTCACTGGTGACACACTTCTTAGTCCATTTACTTGTCTTTAGATTGTTTATATTGTCTTTGTCCCTCACATCTGTCACTTCTGCACCCACTTACGGTCAGGTCACAGGGATCATTGTATCCATCATTCTTCTCACATTTTTCATCAAATTATCCTAGGAAAATAGCACCTAGTCTGGACACTAATGCCCATAGGTGTTGTTGTTCACCCTAGAGCGCTCATGTCCTCTTTGTTCTTGTTCACATTTTTGACATTTGTGGTCGTACATTTTTCGGTTTTCTTATTCTTATCCCGAAGGTCCTAGTCGACATGTCATGTCACTAGTGTCGAAATTCAAACAAGAGGTCCCTATATATATACAACATACTTATCATTATATGGGCAGTGGAAAATTATCAAAAAGGGCTATCTTATCTTACATACTATCATAGGGACTACATTTTAGGGTTTCTTACTACCTGACATACACTACATAAGAAGGGGAAGTGTCTGAATTCCATCACACACATATTTGCATTTTATCTAGCTATAGCTCATTATCTTGGCGTCATTGGCACAAGGGAAACCTAAGGATCACTATATTCGCATACACAAGCACACAAAACTACATGGAGTCTAGAATGTAGTGCAGCATTAGGTCATAAGTTCATCCTTGGGATGACTGTATCGAGGTCAGTCCGACTTCACATATTGCATTTTTAATTCCAATTTGATGTGTAATTGTGAGCTTATGCAGGTAGCTAGGGTTTGTGTTGCAGATTACAGGTATACCTTAGTGCAATCTAAGTGTGACATACAAGCATGATCAACACCATGAACAAATGTGAAACCCTAACGACACAAGAAAAAGAAGATTCCAATTAGCATTGCAAACAGTCACCAACGCCTAGGAGAGGTCTTTAGACGCCCTAAGCGCTCTCATCATGTCCCAGGCGCTCGTGTCTAGCTCTATCTGCATCTTCCAGGATTTACATCGAGCATTTTCAACATTCTCTCCAAGTCCTGTTCATCAGTTGTATCCACTTCCAAATCTACTCCAAGATAAGCAAAAAATTATATAAGTGCCCTATCTCTCCTCATTTATCTTATACAGTGTACATATTTAGAGTGCTTAGCAATTGTATTGTGTTGTATATTTATCACAGTGACTCTGAAATTAGATTTAATATCCATATTTTATTAAATCACTAATCTATGTGTACTGTACCAACCATTCAAATGAGCTCTACAGATGGTAAAGCATGGAGTTTGAGAAGAATCGCATCATGGCAAAGAATCATACAAATTAGGTGGTACCACCCATTTAGCGCCCATTATACTGCCAATAGTGATGTTATACCTTTGTAAGAAAGTGTGTGGGTGAGTCTAGGATCTACCCAACATTTAATTGCTCTGGATGAGGTAATTGCATGGATGAATCCATTTTCCCATTCTTCTTGAGAGTATGAAAGAATCCAGGTCTCTAGTATGGGAACGAATAATGCATTGGTATCCCCTATGTTTGCCTTTCTTTATGACATCAACAGGGTTCGGGTGTGTTATTGATCTCACTCTACACCTTTTATCCAAGTTCTCATTCGTTGCGAAGATAGTCTACTAACTCATTTCCTTATATCAGACTTGATGATGATGCTACTCACATACTTCTATCCAATTCTCATTGGAAGATATTTGTAATTACTTTTTGCAATCACACATGCATAACGTGAAAAATGTTTAATATCAGAGATTGATCCTTCCAGTCAGTAGATGATGTACAACTTGCAAGTAATAGAAACATGTTTCTCTAATACCACCATGATGCATCCCCACTAACCTGAGGGAATCCACACTTATACCATGTAACCCTCAAAATACTCATATGGACCATTGTGCAATGAAATGCACACAAAACTTAGCAATGAATGCAATTACATTAAAACGACTTTTACAAATTCGCATACAAGGAAATACATATACAAAACTTAAGGCAATCTCACAAATGCTCAAATTTCCTACAACACAATAGATCACTCCACTACATCTTCTTGTTAACTCAACTCTTTGCAAAGTATAGCTTTGCATCAACACACTAGATACCGATTAGAACTTTAGAACTTCACAACACTTAGATTGTTGCTGACTAGCGAACACAATACATATGGGCATGCTTATATAGACACATAGACTACATGCCCTTGAACTTATGATTCAGTATTCAAATCCATAAGTGATCACATAAGACGGATAGAAGCATCTTAATCCTCTATGTAAGATGGGACCTAGTATGATTATACAACCCAATGCACTTATGTCTTATAATCAGATTCGTTCATAACATAATCTATGTTTAAGGTGAACTCGTGCTCAAATCCTCAAAAATGTCATATTTCTAAACTTTCCTTGGGAGTCACTACGTGTCTTTTCTAATTGCACTATCTATAGGCACATTTATAGACTATGCACTAACTCCTTTGCTTTATCCCTACATGACGACCCTTTGCGCAATATCTCAATTCGCTAACCTTGCATAAACCTCACGGTTTCAATGATAGATGCGTGTATGCTGAGTTGAATGTTATCAATGAATAATGTGAGTTCACCTCTTACGTACAATCTGCATCCTCTATGACTAGCTTGTAAAAATCCAGTGATTCTCATGTGCACAACACTTATTTTACTGGAAGCATATGTATGTGTTGCACCCTTCCTAATGTAGGATTTTACATGTCTTAGTACTATCAATTTGAAAGATGGTCTAGACTCTGTGACACATAAAGTAGCCACAAACCTTGCTCAACTCCTGATTAGACATGACTGACAACATAAAGTAGGTACTATGAAGACTGATGTGCCTAACTCACTGTAGAGTATGTTAATATAGACTACACAAAACATTGTACAAAACATATTTGTGCTACCAACTGTGAGAGTGTCAAAACAATAACAAAGCATTTGCCCTCCAACATATGGGGCCGAAAACATGTTGCAAAGGACTTTTGTCACAATGCATACAGCTATGCACTCAATGGACAAATAAAGTTGCATAACAGGAAGCTTGCACAAAATGGAGACAATCAAATACGCTTAGATTATTCTTTCTAGACATGAACTTTAAGGTGAAATGCGAGATTACAAGTGAACAACAAATGTTCTTGCATCCGGGGGAAAGACCTCAACCTATCGAGTTCAAAACGATAAATGCCACTTTCCCTCTTGGCCGCAAGAGTGCCTTAGAATAGTCGAGCCATACGTTATTGGTTAGAATGCTTGAAGGCCCTCAATCTCCACCCCCTCCTTCAGTCGAGAGTTGGAAGACCTCTCAACCTATCATGTCAAGAGGATCCCAGACTATGTCCTAATCCAAGATCCTTGAGCATGCCTCTAAAGAGCCGTGAATTGTAACCCACAAAGTAGCCTAAAGGCACAGGAAATCTCCACCCCCTCCTTCATCAAGACCATTAGATCTCCACAATGTTGATCGAGAGGATAAATGCCCTCTAATCGATCAAGATCATTAGAATGCCATGATAGGCCCTTGTGGATCATACTTTGCGGGATGAACTTCTGAATGAATGGGGATTTTGAGTCGCAATGCCATTATTCACATCTCTACTAGATGCATCCTGAAGAGGCATATCCAACTTGGTTAGTAGTGAACTGCAGGGGGTATTATAGAGGCAATGTTATAGGCCAGATTTCTTTCTTCGGACTTATGGAGAGCAGGAAGTGATATCTTACAAATCCTCAATCTATCAAGTGCTCACCTGACATGGTCAGAAAACCTCCTTGACCTTTCATTAAACGATTGTCCTGATCCCCTCCTCAAGTGCCTAAAGGCCCTTGATCTCCTTTCATCGATCGAAAGCATAAATGCTCTGAAGGCTATCGCTTGTGTGATCTCTAGAGCCCTCTTTCATCAAGAGAGGGTCCTCAACCTTCAAGTTGAGAGTGTAAACTATCTAATATTAAATGAGCCCCTCCCCATCCTATGATAGGGGAGTCCTTAAAGGCCCTCAATCTATTGATCAGGCACCTAACATACCTCAACCTGAAAGTTGATTACTCCCTCATTGGTCAAGCCCTTCATCGCAAGGGGCATAAATACCCTCAACCTATTAGGTGAATGTTATCTAATTGGTCGAGCCCTAAGTGGAAAGGGGCCTGAATTCCCAAGAGGTCATTGGTCAAGCCCTAACAAACGGGGGGCATACATATGATGATGACTGAATACATACACACATACACACATATATAAAACTTATGTAGCTTATAAAATCCTCTCGTACTGTCAAATTAATGAAAATGGGCCAATCATGATTGGATTTCAATATTGTTAACTTTGTTTAGTTTAATATAAAGGTGAATAGAATAGAAATCTTCATGTGGGGTTGTTGATGACCTAAAATACTACCTTTACCTATTATATGTTCAGTGTTCGCAATTTCATATTTTGATTTTTTATAGCTGTGAAGATTAAGATGATAAATTATAAATTATTTTTTAATTCCTTTAAACAATTTAATATAGTTTTTAAAAAGAAGGATCATTAGAAAGAGTATTGATATGTCTTCCATAAAGTGTCTTTTTATTATTCTTTGGATCATACAGTCAACATTGACGTGGCTGATTGCTCAGATAGATGCCTATCATTATGTATATATCGACTAGGAGTCCTATCATCATTGACACCTATAATGTAGATATTATAGACAAACTATTTGTGAACTTAGTTAGGTTGTACCAGTTTGTTGACATGATTGTATGAAACCAATGAATATTTATCGTCTAACTATTACAAAATGCCACTTTATTTCCTTATTTACAAAATTCCCTAATATTTGGTATTTTTAAACATAAGATAAATGTGAAGCCTTCCACTGTACTTAAGTTACCATCTCCTTAATAAAATTAAGAAATTACATTCAATTTTTTCATGTATTTATATTTTTAATATTTACAATATTATCAATTATAGCTTGTGGAAGAGAATGAAGTTATCTTGGTCAATCTGGTTCATCTATGGAGTGGAGCTGTTGTAATATAGGAAAGCACTACTAAATTTGACGGCTATGGTTAATGTTTGAAGACAAATAAAGGCAAGATACATTGGTATATTCTGCACAATGTTTCACATGTGTGAGACTTTAATATAACTTTAAATTCTTTAATATTGCATCGTGTAATTTATTGACATTTTCTCCAACACTGAAATTACCCTCCTTCAATCTCCTCCTTCATCACCCCTCTTCCTCCCACAATGTTTCACTCCTTCCACTTTATGTTCTTCAACACATCCCATTAGTGTTTTTCGTCGCAATCTTCATATATGAATACTAATTTTAAAATTTGTTAATGTATTATGCTCATTAAAATTAAATAATGACCAATAAAATTAAGAATTTTTATAATTTTTTTATAAAATTTAAATCTTTATATTAAATGTTATAAAAAATTTAAAAAATCAATCTATAAAACTAAAAGTGACTATTGATATTAGTGAAAACTATATACTGCAGCAAGATAATATATCACAATAGTAAAACTATGGCACAGAATATAAATTGAAGAAAAGGAATGTGCACTTTCTAAATCTATTGCGACAATTGAGATTAGATTACTTAAATGGGTGTTTGATTGGTTGAAAGTGGAGATAGGATATTGCATGGATATAGGATGTAAGATTGTCAAGAAGAGAAGAAAGGATTTAGAATTGAAATTTGTATTTCCATATAAACAGTTGTAATGTTTTCTTCTTCTTGGATCCTGAAGGATTTTCCATCTACCCTTTTAGGTAGGTAATGAAATGATGTCTGATAACTCTGAAGTATAAGGATTTTGAGTCTCTAACCAGGGATTGGAAATGGTTCCCTATAAACTTAAAGGTATGCAGAACATAAATATGTTACCCAACTGTAACTTGCCCCTGGATTACTGAGAATAAACCAGGTAATCTATTAAGGTTTTATTAGCCTTATCGATACAAAAAAAAAGAAGATAAGATGACTATAAGATTTCTTCTGTTTCATTGACCCATAGTGATTGTATTGTCCATTAAAACAACATGCAACTGAATAGAAATGGAAATTGAAATAAATTAAACAAGTGGCAGAGGATTGTGAACTGTAAGGGCAAGCTGTTCTTAAGATTTAAATGTATCCGTGTTACAATCTATTTATTTTCCTTGACACAATATAGGCTTTTTTTACCACAATTATTCCACAAATTTTTTACAATTTAGAATAATTGTAGCATCTCTATGACAATTAATTTTATTGATTTTTCCATTGGGATGTTCCACAATTTACCACATAGGTTATAATTATTCCTACAAAAATCACATTCCTACGATTCGTAGTAGAAAATTCTACAATTTTTTGGTAATAAGACAAATTAAAAGTATCATAAATAAAGTTTACGAATTATAGTTATGATGAATTAAAAGCCTAATCTACATTTATTTTAATACGATTCCTAGTAGAAAATTAAATTCTTTGTAAATAAAATAAAAATATAATAAAATATAGTTAGAGAACATCTGACGTAAAAAAGGGGTTCCAAATTTAACAAGAACCATGGGGAAAGTGTAGGGAAGTATGTAGCTAATGTTATCATGTTCATACGGCATTTGCGTACAATTCGGTGAGGTTCAGCTGATCGCATCAATGGAATGCTCTGCTTAAAATTACTTTACAAGTAATTCCCATCTTCACATGTGAAGATGTGCAATCCTCACTGTGTTGGTGTTGGGCATGCTTGCACATGGCTGCTCCATTTGTCATCACCAGGAAAGAAGGCGGTCTTTACCATTTCAAAACAAGGCCTCAAGGATTCGTATAACGAGGGCTTCTTAGAACTGTTCTCCAGAGACGGAATCACTTGCCACCCTCCACATCGCCCACGTGCTTGCATGGATTTCAAAAACTTTGAGGAGGATAAGTTTGATTTACAACTGCAGCATTTAGAGTTACCTTCGATTCTTTGGGATTGAGTTACCCTCTTTCCATCCCTTAGAATTTTTGGAATGCTCACGAAAATTGACGCATTTTGGAAGCTTGCAAGGATTGCGGTTTTTAAGGCAAAATTCCAAAAGCAAAGTGATCGTTCATAATTATTCTAGCTGAATCTTTGGACGGTATCCGGTAATGATGTTTTGGAATGCTGGAAATTGAGTGAATGGATTAGAAAATTGTGATGGTTTGATTAGTTCCGAACGCTGGATGATGTGAATCAACAATGGGGAGATGAGCGTGTTGTGCGGAAGAATATTGCTGATCTCTCACCCAATCTTACAACACTCGAAATATATCGTGTTGGAATTTCAGGGAGTACACCCAATTCTCTCTCCTTTGTAAACCCTCACATCCCTCCCATTCCTCAACCGCAATGAGATATGACTTCCACTCACCAGGCCATTTCCAATGGATTGGAGTTCAAATCTTATTAGCGTTGGTCCCCCTTAGCCCATGTATGCCGTCTACGAGGTCCATCTCATCTTTTATGTAATATTTTTACAGATGTTAGAAACTTCTCATCAACACTAAAGGTGTGAATCTAGAAACAATCTCTTGAAGGTTGAGATTAGGAGCATGGCTTGTCTTCAAACCACTTCAAGTGAGGGAGCTAACCTATACACGGGGCTTGATTCCATCATAACTTCAAAAATGTAGCTATGTAGAGTTCTAGATTTGGGATAAATAAACAGGCAAGGAGAAATCCCAAATGTATACAAAAGTTGAACGTTTTGAATTTTAGTTTTGAGATCCAAAAAATT
>CM034153.1:59492742-59574442 GCA_019776745.2 Taxus chinensis
CTTTTAGCCCGGATGTCCCAAACCGCATGAAACAGAGACTTAGGCATTTTTTCCTACTCTCGGGCATTTCAGATTTTCACATCCCGCGCATTGCGACGTCCCAATTGTCCCAACTATCCCGTAGAACAAGAATTAGCCGATTTTCTTTCCTTTTTCAGCCCCAAGCTTGGTACGACGAATCTCAGTACGACCCGAACCCTTAGAACAATCCTGCAACCTTATTTTTTGCATTTTTTCCATTTTCTCTAACTCGTTGGGATTTCTTCTTGGATGGGAGAGTTAGAAAAAGGCCGAGGGGACCCCGAAAAACATGATTTTTTTCCTTGAATCAATCTACTTTCTCGGGACTGAATAATTTGATGCATGTTATCAAAATTACCTTGAGGGGTGAATTTTGGATAACAATTTTGGCGACTCAGTGGGGTTACCTGCCTGCTAGGTAGAAGATCAATGGCCTTTTAGCAATCCATTGGGCATGGAGTCATAAGCAATAACCTGAAATCAACCTGATATCTTGAAAACTTCCCTCTGAGCCACTTGGAAACCCACTGAAATGGACTGTGCAAGAGCAAGACCAGCACCACAAAAACTATGTACAAAGTTGAAAATCATACATGCTCCAAATGGAACATGTAGAGTGTGCACAAGCACTTCTTTTACTGAAAGCAAACCTACCTACTCTATTCTAACTGGAAGCAAAGGTAAGCTAAACAAACCCTGCAACTGGTTGTGTAAAATAGCTTCCTTTCTTCAAAATTGGCAACCATGCAACTGATTTGGCATTGAACATGGCTGATTGGATGAATGAAAAATCAACAAGAAGCTGGTCTTCCACCCAAATCATCAAGGTATCAGCTGAAGGAAAATTCAATACCTCTTTTAGTTGTTCTGCATTTGGATTGGAGAGGTATGACAGCTGATCCTTGGTTCTTTGTAGCTCATCCTCATGCTCAGAAGCAAGCATGACTGGTTGTGACTTCTCCTTTGGCTCCAATGAAGCCAAATACCTGATTGGGCAAGGTCTGATCCGTTTGATATGCCCATAATTATAACTTTGAACTCCAAGAATGGAGTTATCTTGTAGACCTTCTTTAATGGATGATGTGGAAGCAATGGTAGAATCCTTCTTCCCTTTCTCTTCCTCCAATGAAGAACATGGAAGATTTAAATCTTCCAATCTTGATTCCAAATAGCTGCTATAAGATGCAGGCTGCTGCAAATGAATGCTCTCCTCCATGACAACAAGCTCTTGTGTTTGGAACGTGGATGATGAAAGAGAGAATGGTGGAAACTCAACCGGTTCTTCTTCATCAAAACAATCTTCCAAATCTGACAAATAAACTACCTCATTGTTGTCCTGCTACAAATGCTCAACTTCCTCCATGGTCTCCTCTTGCTTTGCAACTTGATCACCATGGTTTCTTTCATCCTCCAACATTGAGTTTAAGAGATCAAACTCTTCTTCAGTACTAGAACTTGAGAGACATGAAGTAGAAAGAAGAACTGAAGGTTCTCCTATAGCCTTCTTTGTGCTCAAAGCCCTTGGATCTGCAATTTTCTCCTCCACAACTAGAATTTTCTCCTCTTATTTTGGATTTGGAGCAGCTTCTCCCTCTTCTACTACTTGAAGACAATCCTGCTCTTGATAGAACTCTTCCTCTAGCACAAAGTTCGTTAAGTCAAACTCTTTGATCTGCTGCTCTAGAGGACAAGTTGGGACTGCAAGATCTTCTTCTTCTGCTACGACAAAATCAGTCCTGACCACCATTTGTTCTCCAACTCCAACCTCTTCTAAAGGCTTAACCATCAAGGGGATATTTTTCATCCCAAATTTAAGAGCCCAACTCTTTAGACTTTGAATTTATTTATCTTTGTTTGGCTCTTCTTTCTGCTGCTGTTTTCCTTGACTGGCATTCTGATTTTCATCCTCCCAACATGGATTTGGGAATGGAAGAGGAGAAGTGGATTGTAACTCAATTGATTTGGAAATTTTTCATGGTGGTGGAGGAGGTAGAAACTCTTGTTTCTTTGGAGGGAATGGCTGTTTGGAAGGAAAAAGGATAGAAGAATCGAAATGTGGTGGAAGACTAGGGAATGGAGAAATGGAATTAACTCCTGGGGTAGCATTGACTGGATCTAGAATTTGAAATTCCGAATGAGATGATGTTGTTTGAGTAATGGGAAGAGAAAAACCAGATGATGGTGTAGAACTTACCCATTGACAAGGTTGTTCAACACCAAGTGTATAGGCCTCTATTTCTGTTCTCCATTGTGCAAGTTGGGGCAGCATCTTCATCATGAATTCCAGCTTCTCCTGAGGGCTGAAGTGTCTTGGAAAAGGGCCTCCCCATGGACAAGGAGTCCAGCAACCAATTCTGAAAGCCTTCATTTGAGCTGCTGCTCTTGATTGCACCATCTTTGCCTCCATCTTTTGGATTTTTTCAACAAAATCTACATCTTCCATTTGATTGTCTTCATTGCATGCGTACCCTTGCTCTTGATGTGCTTCACAACCAAACTGACTTTGGTACTGCTGCTCATATGGGTAGACATGTTGATTTTGAATTTGACCAAAATGCTGATTTGGAGGATTTGTAAAACATGTTGGAGGTGTGATATGCTGCTGTTGTAAATGTGAATTCCATGATGGAAATGAAGTCATGATTGCACAACTTCATGGAATGGAAAATAATGAAAGAGATGGAAAGAAAGATGGATGGAAATGGATGGAAAACGGGTCTGCAACTCAAAGAATGAGTTATTTACCAGATGGAGTTGCCAGATGTGATTTTAAAAGTGCCTCCAAAAGGCTGAATCTTTAACAGGAACACACCAACATGTCAAAGATAAAGTGAAAGGCCTCTAAGGTCCCACTGGGCATGCACAAACTGTTAGTGCGAATTCACAGCACCCCCTGGATGTTGATCAAATTTCTAGGTTGATCACTCTAGCATCCAGTGTGATTGCACAACATTGAATCCTTTCTCCAAGTGTGGGACTTGTAAAAATGAGAAAGGAATCTCCAGAGAAGGCTGGTTCCTCTTCCTAAACTACCTACCACAAGTTGTTCCAGTGCAGGAAAGCTAATCTAATCCTAATCTAACCTCCAAGGAGACAGGGAGAGAGAGAAAAGAGAAAAAGAACAAAAGCCTACACTAAAATGGTGATACACCAGAGAAGGAAAATGATGAAAATCTATCAAAAATACTATGAACATAGCTCCAACCCTGCAATGAACATTCAGACGTGCACAAATACCTGCAATGAAGAGAGGAAAGAAGAAAACAAGCAAAAAATGAGCAAGGATGGACAAATGCATCATGAAACACATTTTTGTTGCTCCAGAAGTTCGCACAGAACATCATTTTAATGGTAAAAGGAAAAATTGCCATTACAGAGCAGGGGAGGAGGTTCGAACTCCATTTTCAACCCTAGGGAAGAAAAGAAAGGAGAGTAGAGCAGAAAAGATGAACAACCTCCTTAGAAAGAAGCCCCTCCTTATAATTTATAGGAAGAATGAGAGAGGGAAGAGAGAGGAAATCCAAATATACGCCAACCACCTCTGGGTTGCATTTAATTCATCTCATTATGGTGGTAGGTGATAACCCTATCAAAAGCGGCGATCTGTATTTTGCATTAAAGCTGGTTGTTGAAACGTCATTTCTGGCCATCACCACGAACCAGAGACATTTCTTAATTTTCTCTCTCCAAACTGAACCAAAATTCAATATTGAACAAGGAATCATGTAGATAATTTCACCAGCTTTCCATTGATATAAAGAACATGAAAAACCGAGCTCTGGATCGAAAGTTATGGCCATTTGAAGATTTAGGACAAAAACAGGCCCAAAACGGATCGGCGGGAAAAAAGTTTGAATTTTTCACCTGTGCTCCACCAGTTGGATGACACGTGTCATGCTCTGATTCATCCGTGGGTTCATCCTCTGAAAATTCCTTTCGGGGCCTTAAACTTGGACACGTGGCACTATTTTATTGGTTCGGGCCTGAGGGGCACATTTTTACCTTGTGCCAAACACTTAGCAATTTTAACTCTTCCCCTTCTGACACGTGGCACGCTCTGATTCATCTGTGGGCCTTCTTGTCTCTATTTGTGGCCCTCTCACCTTTTCGTATCCCACGCGTCCCTTGCGTACTTTTGGCCCAGATGTCCCAGACGAAAATCTCCTGCTTCGGCCGATTCGGGCTTCCTTGTTCCTGTTTGAGGTGAAGACACGTGGTGAGATTTCATTCGTTGGTGGCTCTTTCAGCTTTTCGCATCCCTCGCATAGTTTTGGCCCAGATGTCCTGGACTGTTTAGGACAAATACCTCCGAACCCCCCGAAATGGACTGTCCTTCGGCGAATCGGCCGATTCGTGTCCTCCGCGTACTTTTGGCCCGGATGTCCCAAACCACGCGAAATAGAGACTTAGGCATTTTTTCCTGATCTCGGCCATTTCAGATTTTCACGTCCCGCGCATCCCGACATCCCAATTGTCCCAACTATCCCGCAAAACAAGACTTATCCGATTTTCTTGCCTTTTTAGGCCCCAAGCTTGGTACGACGAACCTCAGTACGACCCGAACCCTTAGAACAATCCTGCAACCTTATTTTTTACGTTTTTTCCATTTTCTCTAACTCGTTGGGATTTCTTCTTGGATGTGAGAGTTAGAAAAAGGCCAAGGGGACCTCGAAAAACATGATTTTTTGCCTTGAATCAATCTACTTGCTCGGGACTGAATAGTTTGATGCATGTTATCAAAATTACCTTGAGGGGTGAATTTTGGATAACAACAATCTCTTTGAAGGTGAGATTAGGAGCATGCCTCATCTTCAAACACTAAAATTTGAAGGTAATAGAATACAAGGGCCAATTCCATCATCGATTCATAATTGTAGGTCTTTAGAGATTCTAGATTTGGGATATAATAACATGCAAGGAGAAATCTCAAATTGGATAAAAAATTTGACTAGTCTTCGGATTTTAGTTTTGAGATCCAATAAATTTGAAGGTGGTATACCATTACAGCTAACAAAATTGCAAAAACTTCAACTCTTGATTTTTTCAAGTAATAGTTTCTCAGGAAATAGTCCAAGCAATTTTGGAAAGTGGAAAGCAAAGGAAAATAAAACACAAAGCACATAAGTCCTTCAATATGGTTCATCATCAATGTCTTATGTAGAGAAACTAGTCATCAACACTGTTGGTCCAAAAATCTATCGGTTAGGTAGGTCATGGGGAAACAGGCCAACAGTGTGCAGGGCAAAGCCCCTCTTCGAGACAGTAAAGTGAAACTGGTTTAATGCTAATCTATCAAGCAGGAATCTGCGTAAATATACACTATTCTATCTTCAGTGGGGTTTGGGATCTCATCCTAGTAGAGGTAGTTCTAACTACGAAAATAAAGGTAGGAAGGAAGGAACGGAGGATGGTAGATCTTAAGGAAGAAAAGAAAAGAATTCCAAGATGGAAAGGTCAGAAGGTTTATGCTTTGGGCCGGTAGTAAAAAGAGACAAAATTACTTGCATAAACAATTAAAGCAACACTGATGAACATATGACAATATAAGGAATGAATCTAACAAAATAAAAACATGGATCTAACTTAAGAAATATCTGATGCAAATAACACACACATTAAGCATAAAGTCTAAATATGTGTATTAATATTTCTTCTGTTGTAAGAAAACACAAAGTCTTTCTCTCCTCACTTCTCTTTTCATACAAGAAATGTTCACCTAGAATACAACAAGTATTCTAGTATTTATAGAAGGAGAGGAGCAAAGAAGATAGAATCAAACCCAATACTTACAAAATATCTTACAAGATATTTACAAAAGATCTAGAAAATATCTAAAAAGTCAACAGTTGACTTGGGCAAGTTTTTGGATGGCAACATCCCATGGTGCAACATGGATGAGGTCATCATGTATGCCAACAAAAATTTTTAAATATTGAATAAAAATGATCAACGCATTCCAGAAAGGAGGAACTACTCATCGTCATCACTTTGCACAAACTGGGTATCCTGCTTTTTATCAGAAGATTCGATATGAAACTGTGATCGATACTCATCAAACCTACTGATCATTGCTTGAAGTTGATCATTTTCGGGACTATTAGAATGGTCGCAAATGACTTCACAGGTTTCTTTCTCATTCTTTAACTTGTCAGGTAACTAGATGAAATTATTGCAAGCATCGATCAAAAAGCCAATGAAATTATGGCAGGCCAAGAGGTTATTGATTGAATCTCGGTCGAAAGTGACCTCGGGTGCTAAACCTTGAGTGACGACAGTCTCAAAACATTGGAATGTGTCATCTAATTCCTGTAAGTTACCCGATTCACTGAGCATCTCTGGATCCATTTTTGTAACTATATCCTCCATGTTGTATCGTGCTTCCAGGGCTTCATCCTTGGCTTGATTGATTCTTTATAGGATATATTCCATCTTATCAACCCACTTATCTAATGCATTGAGATCCTTCTTATGTATACACCGGTGATTGATAACACCAAAATTCAATAGGTCGTCAGTTGAGAAGTTAACCATTGCTCATAGTGTTTCCCACTGTAACTTGGCGTTATCCAACTCTTCGGATAGGGAACCTACTACTATTTATAGCTCTTTATTTGCTTGGATTGTATCCTGATAAAGCAATGTGAATTTTCCAAGTACTTCCTTACCATCTCTAAGGATCCGTTAAATCTAGGCTGATACTTTCATGCCTTGTTCACCAATCTTAATATATTCATTCATTTTCTCCTGACTGGGAACTTGAATGGGTTCGGTGGTAGTTACTGGAGGAGTGTTGCCCATTTTCTGCAATGCTTGTAGGAGATGTTTGTTTTGTTATTTAAGTATCCTTTTCTCCTCTTTTTCCTCTTGGAGCTTCTTACAGAGAGCATCCACAACAGACAATCCTTCCCCTTCCAGGCTTTCAGACGAGGTCCCCATTGTGACCTGAGTCACCGTGAAGACTGTGGGAGACAGATCTTTTTTTCTGTTGGTAGGATTTAGGAAAGCTATCTCCATGAATCTCTCCCCCAAAGCACCTTTCGAAAAGTGAGTTATCACTTTATGTTTCTTGGTTCCCTTCTTCAGAATAACAGAGAAATCCATAGCTGTAATGGGAACTTTCCTCTTATTCTGGCTCAAATAGTTAGAAATCCAACCAGGACTTATGGGAGTGAGAGCGGAGGAAGAAGAAGAAACGGGAGTGAGGGGGGAAGCGACTTTAGAGGCCTCAGGGAAGTATGTCGAAATGCATGTTGGTGGCATTGATAGGGAGTCCAATTCACCGATGCTAATGGGGCTTGGAGTTACCAACGGAGAAGAAAAGGACATGGAAATGGAAGGGATCTGCAGCATGATTGAGGGAATATTGGTTGATAGAGAGGAGAAGATGGAAGATGTGGGAGATGGAAGGGAGGAAGGGAGAGGAGAGGAAACATACATAGGAATAGATGCTTGAATGACAGGAGGAGGAGGAGAAGTGGAAGAAGGAACGCAGGGTACCTCAGCAGTTGCAGTCATGACATCATCCTAGGTGGATGTATCCGTTCTTCACCACTTGAAGACACCAGGTCGACTACTTGCTTCTCATAAGTAGGAGGAAGGTCTTCAGGAGTTTCCACTTGTATGTTTGTTTCTCCCTCCTTATCCTTTACTTTTCCTTTTGCCACACGGACCAGCCTTGAAGGTGCACTTCTTGAAGGAAAATTTGTGAAGTCAACTCCGTGGTATGTAAGGCCATTCTGATTGCATCAATGTTTGGTGTGTTGCAATATGGGTTTGAAACTTTCTTGAATGGTCTTTGGCACTTTAGCTTTGTCGATCTTCTCGAATGGCCATTTGTCCCCATCTGTGTCAATGTAAACTTGATCAATTTCTTGATCAGTCTCTTTGAATTTATTTAGGACAATGGCAATGCCATAGTGGATGATTTCCTCCAGAGCTATCCGGGAGAGATCCTTTTGCCTAATGTCTATCTCATGGGTTAGGTCTATCCAAATGTCCTCAATCTCGGGAACATGGATGTGATCAATTTTTTCCTTTGGGAGGCAACTCTAGCAGTCAAAGGTTGTCCTTGCTGGGAAGTTGTGCTTTAAATTCAGCAACTCTAACTCAGCATACATCTCCTATTCTTTAGTAATTGTAGGGCAGGGGTATCGTCCAACTATAAGGGGGAATGGAGTTCCTCCTTTCTTTCTCTTCATACACCTGTCATGATAAGTGATTAATTGCCTTGACAATTCCAGGAGGACTAGCTTCGGCGCAAACCTTGGCATTTTCTTGGGCTCTCCCTCAAAATTCATAGCTCTAAGATATGTGAATGTAGGGAATTGTGTGAAAAATGCTCCCCATTTTTTTTGTATAAGTAATCACACTCAGGCTGGTTCGATTGTGCCTCATGTTTGGCCTCAACAAAAAAATTACCTCATAGAAGAAGGCATCATTTATTTTGGAGAACTAGGAGATGTTGGCTTTGAGCTTTAGCTCTAGGTAGAACTCGTATACCTTGACTTGTGGCCATAATCCATTTCGAGTTAACCCTCAGAAATCCCTTCCTACAGCAGTGGCGTATACAACGTAGGAGTTCATGTAGAACTGCCCACTTGTTAAAACTTGTTGAAGCTGCTGTGAGATGGTGTCACTTATGATTTCACCCCTGCCTAAGTGTTGATCAAGTGTATTCTTACTCATGTTCTCCAGGTATCTAAACATCCACTTATGGAAATAAAGGGCATCAAGGAGTCCAAATACTCTGTTCAAGAACATGATTGTATCACTCAACTCTTCATTAAAATCACTGCGGTGGATGGTTTGTGGCCATTTGGTCAATAACTTTTTGTTCTTTAAATAGAGTTCATTCGTCATCTGTATGCACTGATCTTCATTATCATCTTATGCCTTCCTACAGTCTTCAATACTTATTTCCACATATTGCCTATGATGAGGAATGCCTAGGATCATCTCAAAGTGATGATCTGTGCGGTCTATGATTGCCTCGTGTTCTTTGTTTTCAACACATCTAGTGTTCTTATTATAACATCGGGAAATCAAGATGATGAACTCATTATTCACGGCACTCACCGGAAGCCCAGTTGCAAAGTGCAATCCATTTCATATTAACTTATTCATCCAAGGGCCATTGTTCACCTTAGTGGTCCACACCCACAAATCATCCATGTCTATATGACCCAACTCCAGAGTCTCTGATGTTAAGGCCACACTCTGCATATGAGTCAGGGATTCTTACTTTCTATTACTTGTACTTCATTTCTTGCTCTGACTGCTTAGCTTTAGCTTTTACTGCGGTCCTAGCTGGTCTCTTGCTTGATTAGGACATATATGAGTTCAAGAACGGATGTTGTTTTTCTGCAAGAAGTATCAAGAAGGTCCAACACAGAAGAGCCATGTCAACTGTCATGTTATTCATGATGAAAATTTGAAGAATAACAAAAAACCTTCAAATGCATGAGAAAACAGTTAAGTTTAGCTTGCGAAAGGAAGAACGGGTGATTTTAAGCCTTAGGGTGCAAGGCGCAAGTTTTCAGCAGGCTGCAGGAGCTTTTATGGCTAGGTGCACTTTTATGGATGCCAACATGAAAATTTTATCGCCAAAGGGTAAAGTGCATGGTGCGTGTCTGCAGCAGACAACATTTTATGTTGATATTTTGGAATTTTCACTTGCGCCTCTAGAAAAATTTGCTAAGTATTCTTTGGTTAGGCGTGGAAAAAATTCATGTTGCATAAGTGTAAAGTGTGTCAAAGTGCAACTTTGGAAGATGCTATGAGGAAAAACAGTGCGCCAAGGACTTAACAGTTTAACAATTTTTGCAAATATCTTTTATCTTCACTTCCTCTCTCTTTTGGATTTGTCAGATGGAAAGGAAGAGAGGGTTTTTTGGCAAGGCGGCAAGCAGGGGGGTAAGTGCACCAAGTTGATGGACAAATATAGGGTCATCCGTGGACGTCATATTGCAAAAAACAGTGAAATCTCAACTTGTAGGGATTATTAGCTATACATGCACTCTAAATTAGAAAAATTTATATAAATATGAATCGTAGCATTCGGAATCTAGTTTCTAAAATACTAATTTTTGTAAAAAACGGACAAGTTTAGCTATATTAAACACTTAAAATTATATGATTTACTTTTTTTTTTCGAAAAAACTTATAAGATTGTAGTCCGTTTGCCCGCATTTTGGATGACCAAATCTTGTTATTTTTTTTTTCCTTTGGTGAAAAGTTAGATGTAGTTGTCTATCTTGGGATGGATTTTATTTTGTATTTTTTTTAGCAATATTTTTTTTTTTATGATTTTTTCCGTGAAAGTGGTCTGAAAATATTTAGAAAATGGAGCGCTTTCCGTTTGCCCGCCATAACTATATCAAAAAATATCGAAATCAATTTTTTTTTTTTAAGGTGCATAGAATTTGTCCACGCTTGGGATGGTATAATTTTTATCATATTTTGATAAGCGAAAAAAAAGTTACAGTCTTAAACGTAGACATGAACATTCACAGGAAAAAATGTCTTAAGGACCTATTGTTAGTAATAAATTATAAAATGATATTTATCTTATTCTATTCACTTTAAAAACAATATTTTTACAAAGCTAAGAGTCTACCCTACGTGATGGCAACCATTTTTGTGAAATGTTTTCAGTTTTTTAGCATGGTTCAAGTCTTTGGAAGAGCAGATTTGAGGTGTTTTGATCTTTTGCACTTCATAATGACCTTCCATAGCTTTGGTTGGGGAAAAACAAAGATTTCCGAGGCTAAGGTTCGGCAAATAGCTCCGCGATCGCGGTTTTTGTAAAACTTACCGCGAACGCGGTTTATAAGCGCGTTCGCGGTTTATAAAGCGCGCTCGCGGTTTATAAAGCGCGCTCGCGGTTTATAAAGCGCGCTCGCGGTTTATAAACCATATTTACACACATCCCAACGTCCGAATTACCATGTGATTTTACTCTCTGACCTTACCGTACGAATTACTGCGAAATTCTGTCTTTTCCAGGCACGTTTTTTTATCACCGAAGCAAAAACATCATGGGAGACAAAAAACGAAGTCAAAAAAGGAAGTCATTAAGTAAAAAAACCACCAAACGAATTAGAGGCCAACAAAATTGAAAATGCTGAGCGGATGCGGAAACTTCGTTGAATCTAGAAGAGGTTCATCTTCAATCCCAACTACTGTAAGCAATGAAGAACTAGGTAATGTTCTACTGTCAATGTTGAAGTTGAATTGAATACTCGTGATGAAGAAGTTTTTTACTGTCAATGTTGAAGAAGAATTAAATACTCATGATGTAGCAAATGTTGAAATTGAAGGAGAAAATGAAAATGTGAATAAGGAAATTCATGTTGAAACTGTAGACAAACAAAATTTGACAAAAACACCTCCTAGGATTTTACATAAGAAAACCTAATTTTTTGATTGAAATTGATGAAAACATTTTGAAACCAATGTCTGACAAACTTTCTTGGAAAAAATCAGAAGAAAAGCTAGTGAAATTTGGGATAATCATTTTGAAATTTAAATGATTCCCAAAGATGTCAGTTTGTTTGGTTCGTTTGATGAAATTGATTAAAATGAGACCTACATTAAACACCTTAGGATTGACAACATCTAACATACGTGGTCAAACCTCTACAATTGTTGAAAACCTTCATGATGCATATCACACTGTTGGTGTAAAAAGAGAGCACTAGGGATAGTAATTGTGTGCGGTCGTGTACTTGCTACTAGTGTTGTAAGTGAATCAATAAAAAAAACAACGTTTGCTTACGCAAACAAGTCGAATGTTGCAAGTTAATCGAAAAAAAACTCTAATGAAAGCAATTGAAAGACGTATATCCTTCAGTCACTCAATAATGTCGATTTTTGGGCATTTTCTGCTAGAGCACCGCGTAAGGACACAAAAATAATCTAATGCTATAAGAGAAGTTGTTATTAAATTTTGGCATGATAACACTAGAGTTTCACCCTAATACAAGAGATGTTATAAAACGGAGAGTTGGTTCTACTAATCGTGAACCACATCCAAAAGCATTTTCTTAGATATGACTCAAAAAACTCAATTTTTTCGTAAGTTTGAACAAGAGAGAATCTGGAAATTAAAATTAGTCAACGTTTTTTTGAAATGTTGAAACCATTCTATGTGAAAATAAACCATGCTCGCACCACTTGTTTTGTTGTAGGCAACATGTGAATTTGCAATGCATTATGCTAAATTTTTACGTATTCGTTCATTTTTCAATTCTGAAAACTATGTTATCTGAATGTGGTGTTCAAGTTCCACCAATATCTTCTAGGGATTTCATTCCTACTATATTTGTGAAAAAGAAGTTGGACAATTTTTTTTATAGTCAGGATTGTTTAGATGAAAGTTTAGTAGTACATGCGGCGGATTACCTAAATTGGAAAGTTGCATCCATGAGCAAATTGGAAGGTACAATAGGACATAATTTAGTTGAATTTTGTGATAAATATAAATCAAGTTGCATACCAGTTGAAAGATGGAAAAGAATCAAAACGGTGTGAGCTAGTTACAGAACAAATGCCCATTTTTCAATTTATGAGAAAATTTAAGGATGAAATTGTTTTATGAGTATGCGAGGCATACACATAGAGCTCGATGGTTGGATGAACAATCAAGCTATGCAAAGACACATTTCCTATTGGTAACTATTGTTTCAGTGGTCGATTTTTTGCAGAAATTACACATTGCAACCACAAATGGAGGTTCAATCGCAATATTACCAACTCAGTACAAGTTGCCATTTTTGGGGGGGGGGGGTGCATATAGAGCATTTCTACATTCTCCTGACAGTACAGAGAATGATCGAAAAAACAAATTTTTAAGAGAGTACCACTTTTATATCAGTGATGATCGTACTCATTCTACTGAATTTGTGCAAGGGTGTTTCCAGTTATTTTATGGAAACTTGTCTGATAGGGACATCCATTTCAAACAACATTATATATGGTCAGATAATTGCATGTTTCAGTTAAGAATGCACGAATGTTTTTATTGGATGAGCAGAATGCACTGTCAAGATGGGTGTGAAAACATATTTGGAGTTTTCACTGAGGCTGGACATGGAAAAGGAGAGCATGACGGTGCAGGGGCATGTGTGAAAAGAGCTCTTGCAAGAGAAGAGTTGAAGTACAAAGATGGTGCTAAATTAAAAGATGCAAAGAGCATAGTGGAATGGTGTACTGACAACATGGCCCGCGTTCTCAAGAAATTCCACAGTTTGCAGATATTTTTTGGTTGATAGAGGAAAAACACTATTGCTAACTACGAGGATTGTATGACACTCACTGGGTCCAGTGATATGCACTCATTTTGTAGCTCAGACGCTACTTCGTGGCCCGTATGGACAAGAAAGTTGACATGTTTTTGTGCATCTTGTATCGAATTTGTCACTGCTGAGTGTGATTCACAAGAATGGGTGGAAGGATGGATTTGTAGGCCTCTAACTCCGCTTCCTAGTTATCAACCTCCACAAGCACTACAACTTGTTTCTGCAGATGAAGTTACAACATCCAAGGACTTTGATGAAATTTTCGATTTTGGTGCGACAAGGTATTTATCCAGTTATTTATTTAATTTTTGTATTGAGTTATGTCCATTGAAAGTTTAATATGTAATTTCAAATTTGAGTTTTCAACCTTGGTTATTTTTTTTGTAGGACATGTGTTTGCAGTAATTGCGACAAGAAGAAATGAAGAAGGAACAGACTATTTCTTATGTCGTTGCATCGAGGAAAGAAAGAAGTTGACTTCTCCTATTATAGATGGCGAAGAGATTGAGTATCCTAACAGGGTCAGTGGTAGTTACTGGAACTTGGCTTCGATGGTATCCATTAAAAAAAGCTCCTCTGTTTGGGTGTTTGAAGACTTTGAGACACACAGGAAAATACTCTTATATTCACATCTAGTTCTAGCGACAAATATTCAGTTGTATAGATATCGAGGAAGACCTAATAACAAGATTCTTTGGAAGGTTCGAGAGTCAGATCATGAAGCAATCTTGTCTGCTATTCAGAGTAGATCCAACCTGATGGTTCAAAATATCCATGAAATTACAATCCCCATTCTGTCCGCCATTCATTACTTTTTCCACTAATCATAAACTAAGATAATACACTAAATTTTAACCGAAACAAAGATCAAAACCCACGTTTCATTTTATTTTACATTTGTTAGCACATAATATAAATAACCAAATTTTGATTTGAAACTTATTTAACCACACACATGACTATATATATATTTATGAATTAAATAAGTGTGGTCCAGAAAAGCTTCCACCTGTCACCATGAAAATATATATGTTAGTAGAGTTCATAATTTGTATACAGATCTCGACCTAAGCACGAAGCCATAATGTTTGACATAGTGGGACCACATGCGGGTCGCAAAAGGCTAGAAATATATACAATTGAAATGTGAATAGATGTACTCATGACCACATATAAGAATGTGCA
The DNA here is from genome assembly GCA_019776745.2 of Taxus chinensis. Classification (NCBI taxonomy): domain Eukaryota; kingdom Viridiplantae; phylum Streptophyta; class Pinopsida; order Cupressales; family Taxaceae; genus Taxus; species Taxus chinensis. The sequence goes on from CM034153.1 coordinate 59,507,247, forward strand.
TCCAAGTGGGACTATAAATCTACTCATGAAACATCTTCCCTCTCTTCGCCCTGTCTTAGTCTAGAGTAGTCACGTCCACGTATGACCTGGGGATGTAGGGAGGGAGATGCCACTAACGGATTCATACGTGTGGTCCTAGGTGTCCCTCAAGCATGCCTGCAACCTAACCTGCAACATTCATAAACAACAAGTTTTCACACCCCAAAATTTTGAATACCTTCAAAATTTAGAAAACTTGTACAATTAGTTAAAATGCATGTGCAAATCTTACCCCACGCGCAATGTCATGATCCCTATCGATTTGTTGTTGACGCTTCGCAGGGACACAATAGACTCCACGAGGGGTAAGCTATACAAATAATATTTTCAAATTAATATTTCACAACGAGAACATCTCATATATACCTACAAAATTTGATATTGTAGATTTAAGTTTAATAAGAAAATAATGAACTCCCTAAGAAAACAAATTTCAGGAAAAAATTGTACCGTCGGTTAGTGGATTTGCACGATCTATGGCGCTATCTACAAGCAAGCCTCCAGAGTCTGCACAAGGGAGGAAGTCTCTGTTTGAGGCAGTCATAAGCTATCCAAAAAATCATGTACACATCAATTTATTAAAATCTACTTAAGAGCTATACCAAACAAACATGTACAAATCAACTATTTAGTTACTCAAGAAAGAATAAAAATACATTATTAAAAGCAAAATCTTCTATTTAGGCTAACATCCAGGATCTATAATGTTAGCACGGAGGCCCCCTCTATCTTCCTATGTATTTGTGTCCAAAGGTTGGGATGAGAATACTCGTTATCTAGTAAAGCGAAGTGGATCGCATAGAGTGAGACATTGGTCACCCTTGGGAGCTTTTTGTACAGGAATAACAACTTCAAAATTTGATCGACTGATTGTTGCGTGAACAAGGAGAATGAGGAGGAAGATTCTCCTTTGCCGCGTACAAAAAATGCGGTTTTGATTTAGTGTTCCGGTTCCTCTATGTTTCACCCACGGATAACCCTTGTTTTACCTGATCTTTGAAACGTCTCTCTCAAAGGGGTTGCTAGGAAAGATTTGACCATGTCTTCCTCCTAGTTTTTGAATTAGGGATTTACTTAGATTTAACTCACGGCTAATGTTTAGGGAGGGGCATTTAATCCACCAATATTATTCTCTTTTTTAATGTTTTACATGGTCATCTGTCAATCAGGAGCAGAATGCCCCAAAAAAATACATCTCCTAATCTGAACCTGTAGGCCTTATTTCCAGAGGATGAGTGCAAGTTTGATTTTGCACTTTAAGATTAAGGTGGGTTGGAAGATTCTTTGAAGTATCAATGATCTCAAAACATAGGATTCTTGCATATACATTGTATGTGTGAAAAATCATAGGTTTGGGATCGACGTTAATGATGTTTACCCAAGGTATTTCCTATGGATACTCAGACAACTATGGTCCTAAAATTATAGGGGTAAGTGGGGTAATTTGATCTAGATTGGTTTGTGTGATAAAAAGATTCAGTGAGAGGGTTGAATGATGTGAACCATGGTTTTAAGATAAGGTAGGCTTTGTGTTGGGAGAAAACCCACAAGTTCGTTTAGAAATTTTGTCCTTGTCAGCTATAGAGGGGAAAAAAAATAATAAAATTCCCCTTAGCATAGGGGTAGAGGTCTAACTAACCCACGCTAGAAGCGGGAACCATTCTTTGAGATCTAATCATGGAGGATAGGGAGGACTAGGCTAAAGATGAGTGAATCCTACAGATCAATGGCATGATCTTGGTAAAATGAATATATTTCGAGGACTTCATCGCCAAGGTTACACTGGGTTTCGTGTCTTAGTAAGCCTCATGGTTTTTGCATCTATGTCTTCTTTTACAAAACCTCATTAAATGAGTGATTGACTAAAGCTTTAGTTGTAGTGCAGGAGTTTCCAAGCTATCAACAAGGGAGAAAACCCTAGTGTTTGCACCCTAACAAAGATGTTAGGATTCACTCAACCTCCCCGGACCTGGGTTTATTAGGTGTCCCCAACAAAGATACAGGATTTTCCATTCCTCCTTGCAAGTTCTTGGCAACATTGGTGCCAGTAACCTGTCAGATCCAACCCCAACAATGGCTCCATTGCCACCTGCAGTTTGAGCAACTGAAGCCCCACACCCAGTGCCAAGAATATTTCTAGAAAACAAACCCTTGGGGTCTACATGTTCTGCAAGGGGGATGTAGTTTCTAAAATGAAGGACACCTCCATCACGAGCGTAATTTCACACAACCCTACGTGTGCAATATAATATGTTCCGCCGCCTCCAAATCTATTAAGGGTTCATATGAGTGGTGGAGTTAGGGTTCGCAGGAGTTGTCATAAATTTGAGGACGTTGTCTATAGGGTACAATGATGTTGTAAATTCTTAAATCTCAGTACACCAATCCATATAAAACTCTATAATAAGCATATGGAAAAGGGACGCATAGATTTTTTTAGATAAAGGGTAAAGAGAGGATTAACCTTTTTAATTTTCATCACTCTTATCATTCATTAAAGAGAGATTGTAACTAACCTACGTAAAACTCACGGGAGGCATGCCAGTAGCTTCAGTTCCTGAGCAGATGATGACCCCGCCAGGCTCCTGTGTATAAAAAGAGAAAAATATTAATACATGTGCAACATACACGTGAAACAAATTTATAATAATAATCTAGTGCAATTAAATGATTTATTAAAAATGTAAGTTTGTACAACTTGAAACTTACGTTTGAAACACGCCCAACCGCAGTAGCTAGCATGTCAACACCGGAGGGTTTCCTTCACCGGCTCTTGCTATTTAAAAATAAAATAAAAAATTAGTTTTTTACATGTATGTACATGAAGTACAATCATATATATATAATATCTCAAACATGTGAATTAAACTATTGTACATATATATATTATTTAAATTTATTTAAAATTTACCTATGAAAGACCAATATCAGTGGCTCCAGTTCCAAAAAAACATTCCCCAGCATCTCATCTATAGAAAAAAATCCTGTGAACCACAAATGATGTCTCGCACCTGCAGTGCATACGGCACCACATGATCCACAGTGGTGTGGTGCACTAGAACTGGCACCTCCACCAACATCACCGGATGCAATCTGGGTGCTATGCTGGGTGAGAGTGTCAGTGAGCTCCCTCAATGCATGCAATGTATCAATCTCCACAACCTCCTTCACTGTAGGAGGGATAACTGAAGGCAATGGGGGTTTTGGGGCATGGGGGATCCTAGGCTGACCTACGCGTGCACCAGGTCTGCTCTGTGCAGAGCCACCTCCTCGACCAAAAAAAGTCTGAAAAGTCAAAATAATTCGGGACCTCATTGAGCACGAACTCACAATATAATTTCTTCAAAAAATAAAGAGGAACCTCATTGTTTTTGCATGGTGGATAATCAAAAACCATCCACCATCGGTCCCAAAAATTGTTTTTGATTCTATCATCATGGCACCAATGGATTGGGAAAACCGTTTGCAAGTAACTGCAGGGGGGCATTGGTTCTAGGGTCGGTAAATAATGCACAAATTAGGTCTTTCCAATTTTTTGTCTTTGACGGCCGCATGAGATAGTTTCTACGCATACCACGCCTAAGTCATTCTAAAGGTTGTGTCCGCTACCACTTCGCCAAACATGTTTGCCACTTCTAAACGTGTGAGGGTGGATGGGTCAACCATCGATGTATTTGGTTGGTTGCAGACTCGACTTCGCCATCAATGTTTGCAATGTATTGGCTAAAGTCATGCGGGATGGATTGTAGCATGGTTTTTGGTGGGGGTTGACGGTGGCGCTTGAGCTATCACACATCAACACATACTATCGTCGCGCATGTCTTATAGTTTGAATTAGGTTCTCAATGACAATTTTATTTTTCTTGGATTCTTCCAATGATATTATCTTGCGTTCCTGTTGGCTCAGTGGGGACAGAAGGAGCCACAGGGGGCGGATCTATGTTTGGGAGGAGGTTTTGAGGAATGTTTCGGAGGGTTTTGAGGAATGTTCGGTGGGTTTTGAGGAATGTTTTGACGGTTTGCACGAGCCTGAGCTTGCCGACGACAACTGATAAAACAATAAAATTGTATACATAAACAAACAATTCACAAAACCCATGAAAATGCCAAAAAAAAAAACCTAAAATGCAAAAAAAAACCTAAAATGCAAAAAAATGATTACAATCGGGGACTTACCTCCTCGTCTTGGCGGCATGTTGAATCTATCGCTATCCAGAAGTCCGATGAGCAATTTTGAGATAGTATTGAAAGTGCGAGTGAAAAACGTTTAGGAAAAGTCGCGGTTTGAATTGAAAATTAAGAAAATAACGAGTCGCGGGACTGTTAAATTTGTCTCAGAGTTCCGCGCTCGCGGAACGAGGTTCGGTAATTACCGAACCTAGAATTCAATAACCGCGATCGCGGTTTTAGGACTGCACTCGCGGTTTTAAAACCGCGATCGCGGTACCTTTATTTCGGGTTTTTATGTCCACGGAATTTTCCACCAACTTCGTGCACTTACCCAGGGATAGATGATTTTTGGTTTACTTCAGTGGTAGGGGCCTTCCAGATTTACAGATCTGGAAGGAGAGGAAAAGAGGGTTTTAGCTGGGTTGGGAAATCATTAGGTTCTTTTGTTTTCAACCATTGACATAGAATCTAACACTCAACGCAGCAAAACAAAAACCACAACTGGGTGAAAAGTCACTCACCCAGATTGATAAAATGCGAAGAAAAATGTGGGGGTCCACAACCTCAGAAACGGCATGTGAGGGCTGACAGGGATGGCTGACACAAGTAGAGAAAATACTTTTCACATTTTCTAATTCATGAAAATGACATTTGTCAAGCTTCTATTTATAGAGAAATCAGCATTTATGACCTCACCAACCGCTTTTGGCATGATTTTCAAAGTGTCGACATAAAGAAACATGTGCCTAGGAAAATTCTTAGCACAAGTTTTAATGTTAACACAATAATTTCAATGCTAAAGGACTTAAAAAGGGGGCGTAAATTCCTTGATGTCGACACGAGTAAAAGTGCGCCCAGTGTAAAAGGGTGTAGTTTTAGTCATGTCGACACACAACTTTCTGCGTCGAAGGATTAGCTAAAAATGGCTAAGTTCTGAAACAACTTGATTTTTTAAAAGGGAGTTTTGGCTATTTTGAACGTCACCAAAATTGCCTAGGGGCCAAAACAGAATTTTTGTATGGTTACCTATAAATTACCTTTGTCAATTTTGCAGGATAACAGTTGGCTCTTTCTGGGGACTATCTTTGAGTGAAACTTAAGGTTAGAGAATCCCATATTTTTATGCACCTATCCTTTGCATTACAGAGAGTCAAAAAAATGGAAACCAAGGGATGAGAAAAGAAAAAAGAAAGGGAACACATGATAAACAGAAAGCAAACACACAACGAAAGCACAAGAAAAAGAACGAGAAAATTGTACAAAGAAGAGAGAAAGCTCTACTTCCTTAATATCTTCACATGCTACCCGTTATAGGGAAGCGGGAGCTCGGTTCCATCCAGATATGAGAGATAGAAACTATTCTCTCCATTGAGCTACTTGATCTTGTATGGCCATCTCCAAAGAGAGTCAAACTTTCTCTGCATACCTTTCGGTTCTCTTCATTTGTCCCACAGGAGAACAAGATCTCCCACTTGGAAATCTATCTGCTTAGATTTCTTGTTGATTAGCCTCTTAACTGGATTATGATGTTTGATGATCTTGTCAACCACTTTCACTCGCTTTTCTTCAAGTTTTGTCAGGTACATAATCCTCTTTTCAAGATAATTTTGAAAAGTTTCATCTTCAATTGCTCAAGTCAAGGGCACAGAGTAGGAAGTTCTATAGAGATAAGGGATTTCAGCATCAATCCCATACAACACCTGGAAAGGTGACATGTCGGGAGACCTCTTTGGAGTGATGCGATCCAGCCCAAAAAGCATCGTACAATGACTTGTGCCAGGACCACTTGATTTTCATCAACTAGCTTCCGTATGATAGTTACCAGGTTCTTGTTGTTGGATTTTTCCTGAACATTTCCTTGAGGGTAATAATCAGAAGCATGAGCCAAGGTTATTTTGTATCCATAGCAAAAACCAATAACTTCACATGAAGGGAAATTGGAAGCGTTATTAGTAACGATTTTGTGTGGAATGTCAAATCTCACAATAATATTCTCTTTGATGAAGTTGCAAACAACTTCAGAAGTGGCATGCTTGAAAAGTACAGCCTCCACCCATTTCATGAAGTAATCCAGTTGTTGTTAAGACCTAACTATTTCTACCACTCAATTGAGGATTGAGTGCTCCAATGAAATCAATTCCCCATTTTCTGAATGGTTCATCGATGATGATGGGCCTGGGGGGAAACACAACCAGCTTTGGTTTGCCAAAGAACTGTTGGCAAAGTTCACATTTTGCTACCTAGATGGCTGCATCTTGAAATAGCATTCGCTAGTAATACCTGGCCTAAATGACTTTATGTGTTGTCACTAGATGAGGATAAGTTATCACCATTGCAGGCTGAGTCATGAAAAATCTGTCCAACAATTTTATTTGTTATGGCTTGTCAACACATCGTAGAAAAACACCGTCAATTCTACGTTTGTACAATCCATCATCCCATATGACATATCTTGCGTCTTTGAGCTTTACCATTTTCTTTTCCTTTTTGGTTAGGTGAGTTGGGCACTCACCATAGGTGAGAAAGAATGCGATGTCAGAATACCATTCGTTGTTGGTTGCGATAAACAGAACCATGGGCAAAGAATTTTCTTTCTCCAGTTCATTTTGTTCTCCATTAACATGATCAGCTTTCTCTTCAGGTACCTCTGAGTCTTTATTATCAGCCATTAGCTGACATAAGCCTTTACCTCTTACCAACTTGGTTGGTCTGATGTGCTAGATCATATTCTTGGACCTTTGTGATCCAATTCCCTCATAAGCTCCCTAACTCCTGTTGAGTCAGAATAGACTTAACAACCGTGTCCGGAACAAGCACTACTGTATGAAAATTTAGAATATAGTAGTGGAATTTTCTTTACTACTTTTACCATAGGAAAAGGCATGCTTTTCCAATTGTGACATCTTCAGTTCATGAGGCTTGAGAGGAGAGCTCATGAAAGCAATCGGGGATTCAATATCCTTTCGGAGTTCTTTTGCATCAATATAGTTGATACAGTATGCGCAAACGCATAACTGTACATGATGAAGTCTTTGTTAAAGTTATGGCACACCAGAATAGGTGCATGAGCGATGGAGGTTTTATGTCTTCAAATGATGTCCTACATTCCTCACTCCATCGGAATGTTTGGAACCCTTTCATCATATTAGATATATGACGAGTCTTCTCAGCAAAATTAGGAATAAAGCATCTAAGAAACTTTACCTTTCCGAAGAAAGAGTGAACACCAGTCTTGCTTATAGGCAAAGTAAGGCTCTGAGTAGCCTTGAGCTCTTTCGACATCTATCTTAGTTCCTTCTCTGCTAACTACATGTCCTAGTAGCTTTCCTTTGGTGACCCCAAAAACTGACTTCTTAGGATTTAGCGAAATTTCGTGCTCTCAGCATCTGATCAAGACTTGTTCCAAATGATCGCAGTGATCACTTCATCTTTTGGAGAACACAGTCAGGTCATCTAGGTAAACCACGATGACTTTTCCCATCATACCTTTAAATGTAAAGTTCATTCCTCATTGGAAGGTAGCACTGGCGTTGATCAAACCGAATGGCATTCTGTTGTAGGCGAAGGTACCCCAAGTAGTGGTGAATGTTGTCTTGAACTAATCTTTAGGCGTGACTTCAATTTTATTGTAACCTGAAAAACTGTCAAGCATAGACAGAATTTCTAAACCGGTTACTGCTTGTAGCACTTGATCCATTATCGGTAGTGGATAGTTATCTTTTAAGGATGACTGGTTCAGGTTGCGAAAGTCTACGCATATGCGTATCTCACCGTTCTTCTTCCGCACAGGCACAATATTTGCAACCCAGGTACTATGATGAATTGGAAAAATAATTCTTGCATCCAACATCTTCTGAATTTCATACTTGGATGGTACCTGATATTTTGGGGTTGTAATGCCTTTGCTTTTGATGGAAAGGCTTGACATCGTCCTTAAGCGGAATGTCGTGTTGAATTTCCTTTGGCTTGAATGACTTCAGATCAGCATAGGACCATGCCAACACATCCATGTACTTTTTCAGCAACTTAATGAATTTTCACTTTTCCTCGTGCGTACAACACTTCCTGATATTCATGGAAGAGGATGTTCCGCAGTACCCAGATTGACGGATTCAGCTTCTAGAGAAGAGCGAAGGATCATCCTGTCACTTTTTTTGTACAAAACAGTCATGATTATCAAATAATCATTCTAAGGAAACCAAACCTTTTGGAATCTTATTTCCTTTGAGTTGTATCACCGTATCTTTTTTCAGATTCATGTGCTTGGCTGGTGAGAGACTCACGACATGTAGAAGTTGATCCGTCGAAATGGAGTTCTTTGAAATTGTTCAGCTTTCTCCAAAAAAGTGATAAGTTGGTTGTCATCATTGAACACTTGCCAGTGTTGTGAATTATCTGGCACACTTGGGCAAAAAACCACCTCAATGGTATATGTATTTATTTTTAACCCTGGGTGAGGGAGCATGAGAGAGGATGAGGTGGCCAATGAATCAGCCAGGTCATTCTGATCTCGCGGAACTGCTTTGATCGAGAAAGCATCAAATTCTTTGATGATGTCCCATACGGCATTGTGGTAGTGTTTGAGCCGGTCATTTTTACTTGATATATCCCTTTTACCTGATTGACAATTAGCTCAGCATCACACTGCACTCTCAGATTCTTGATTCCCTTCTCTTTTACAACTTGCATGCCAAGTAACAAGGATTCATACTTGGCAGTATTATTTGTATTGAAGAACTGTAACTTGAAAGAAAAAGGGAAAATCTTCTTTTCAGGAGATATTAGAACAGCCCCAGCACCACATCCACTTGTCACGCAACTGCCATCAAACTGCAATGTCCATACTTTGTTGAGATCCTCCTCTTGGACAAGAACATCCATTCTATCTGAGTCAGTGGACAAGAAATAGTTTCCCATCCCTGATGATTCGAAAAGAATCTGAGCCTTAGGGTCATCAGAGTTAGTGACTAGATATTTCTTTTGTGACTCTGGTTCCAATGTCTGCATCACCCCTTTGACAGGAATCCTGGCTTTGGACCAGTCCATATGAATTTCCCCACTAACTTCTTTACAAAATCTCCTCCCTAGCAATATCTCGTATGCTGCTGGAATATCAGCTATGAGAATAGTCATTTTTACCCTTTTCTCAGGGAATGTCGCGAGGGAAAACTTTGCATCCTTGATTTGACCGATTAATGGTACCCTGTTTGGTTTCCATGGAGTAACATCTACCAAAAGGTTTAGTAAGTGTGAGGCCCAAAGCATGGGTGACCTTTGTTGGCATAACATTTTCAAAAGCTCCAAAATCAATTATACAGTTACTTAATTTATGACCATTGATCAAGAGAGATAGGTAAAAAGATTCAATTTTCCCCGATGCAGAAGTCGAGGCAACATTTATGTGAGACATAGGAGGAATGGGAAGAATTCCTTTCAGGGAAATGGGAGGAGGGATGGCAGCCTGGCTTTGGATATACTTAGTTAATCTTATAAGATGCTCTGGGTTGGACTGAAGGTACTCAGCTTCAGACATCTGGATCTTGGTCTTTTTGGCGTGATCAATTATATCGAATGCGACCAAGGGTTGCTCTAATGAAGGAATGAGTCCTTCATTTCACATTTGTAGAGGAGGATTACTGGTCTTTATGGGGCTGGAGGAAGGCTGAATTGGAGGAGAAACAAGAGGAAAAGATTTCTTTACAAAAGGTTTAACAGGAGGTTGAGTAGGAAGGGGATTACCTCTTTTAATGATTGTTGGAGGAGGAGTTACCACAGCGTTTTCCTTTTGTTTTTTAGCAGAAACCTCTGCTTATTTTCCTTGTGAGCTGACTGAAAACTACGTATGATTGTCTACTCGCATACCTTTTGGTACCCTCTTCTTCAACAGATTCCTCTTCTTCGAATTCCATATACCTAATAGTAGAGTCACCATTCGGCTCACCAACATCTTGATCATCTTTTCCTTAGTGACGAAGGTTCTTCGTAATTTGGTTCATCTTCTTTGATTTCAACCAAAGCATTGATCTGGAAGGGCTTCAATTACTAACCTTGGAGAAGCAGCAGATAAATGCAGCCTTTAAGCAGCGTTGTTGGGAGTGAAGTTCCTCCGTGGGATATCCCGGTATGGAATAGTCTAGACGATGTTTGAGTCAATTTCTTCTTTAATGAGAATAAGTCATTCACCATCTTCTAGAATGCTAGAACTGATGAGGTAGCCTGAGAATAATTTAAAGACTTTGATTTTGATGGCTCCCATCTTAACTCACTAGATATAAGAAGGTTGTCTTATATCCGAATGGCCGTAACTTGAGCAAGGGCCAAGGTGGCTATCTGTTCTTGTAAAAGTAAGAAAATTACTTTCGTACTCATTGCATTCAATAAGAAACACTTTTGATTCTCTAAGGTCGACATCATGGAAAACGACACATGGTTGATTAGTGAATTGAATTGGGTAATAAAATCACGCATGGTTTCATTGGTCTCCTTCTTCATGTGAGTGATTTGCAATAATAACGTAAATGTGTCTTCTGAAGGTTTATATCTAACTTCAAATGTAGTCCGTACAATGTGGACCAATTGGTGATGGATCTAGCTGGTAAGTGTTGGAACCATTCTGCTGTAGGCCCTTGCAAGGTCTTCAGAAAGAGACGTACCGAGAAGTCCTCATGAGTCACGTCCAGAATGTTGCATGACATAATAAATGCAAATATATGCACGTCTGTGCTTTGATTTTTACTCCCATCAAATCTCGAGAAATTCTTGCAATTTTTGTGAGGGAGGGGGTTGACTAGATGTGGCAATGCTAGAGGACCCATGGCATTTCCCCATGGTACAAGAGATTTTTCTGCCATTTGAAAAGCAGGAAAAAGAACGCAATCAGGGAGTGTGATTCCACTTAACAATAAAGCACTACAATTTGATGTTCGAGACACCCTATGAAATCCGGCTCCTTCATGGAGGTGAGGCACTTCTTGTTGATCGATCCTGCTGAATTCAGTGATGTGAATCATGCTGGAATTATACTGAAATTGTGCGTTCAAAGTAGATCAAAAATTGGATCAACTTCTCCACAAGCTCTTTTGCTACGAATAAATGTTTCACCCGACAACGTACCCATTCAGATCTACAACAATTAGGAATAGATTTACAACAATATTTTTTGTTTATACTTGTCTGATTTTCTGATTTTTCTAGTTAAAAATCAGCAGCATGTACTTTTTTCAATATTTAATTTTACCCTTTTTAAATAACAACTGATTGTGGTTTTCTGACAAAGATTACTAAGGATAAAAAGTGGGTCAATTTAGCAGGCTGATTTTCAGATCTTTGACCTGAATTTTGCAAGGTTTTGAAAATATCATGAAATGTCAGAATCTCATATCTACTGAAATATACAAGTTTTTGTAAAAACTCAGCGAACTAAAAATTTCTATCTGGTCCAGATGTATAGATTTTCATAAGGAAATTTCCATTTTTGATCACTTATGTAAAAATTTTGATTTTTAACTAAGGGCTAAAATTTGCAATCAGGTAGTGATTTTTACAGTTTTTTTTTGTGTTATTTCCTTAGTTGATCCCCAGTAGAGTCGCCAAAAAATGTTGGTCTGAAAAATCTTTCGGTTAGGTAGGTCATGCGGAAACAAGCCAACAATGTGTAGGGAAAAGCCCCTCTTCGAGAAAACCAAGTGAAACTAGTTTATTGCTAATCTATCAAGCAGGAATCTGTGAAAATCTACACTATTCTATCTTCAGGGGGGTTTGGGATCTCATCCCAGTAGAGGTAGTTCCAACTATGAATAGAAAGGTAGGAAGGAAGGAACAGAGGATGGTAGATCTGAAGGAAGAAAAGAAATGAATTCCAAGACAGAAAGGTTAGAAGGTTTATGCTTTGGGCCGATAGTAAACAAAGCCAAACTTACTTACATAAACAATTAAAGCAACACTGATGAACATATGAAAATAGTAAGGAATGAATCTAACAGAATAAAAACTTAGATCTAACTTAAGAAAGATCTGATGCAAATAACACGCACATTAAGCACAAAGTCTAAATATGTGTATTAATATTTCTTCTGTTGTTAGAAAAAAGAAAGTCTTTCTCTCCTCACTTCTCTTTTCATACAATAAATGTTCACCTAGAATACAACAAGTATTCTAGTATTTATAGAAGGAGAGGAGGAAAGAAGACAAAATCAAACCCACTGCTTACAAAATATTTACAAAAGATTTACAAAAGATCTAGAAAATATCTAAAAAGTCAACAGTTGACTTGGGCAAGTTTTCAGATGGTAACATCCCATGGTGCAACATGGATGAGATCATCGTGTATGCTAACAATTTTTTTAAATATTTAATAAAAATGATCAACGCATTGTGGAAAGGAGGAACTACTCATCGTCATCGCTTTGCTCAAACTAGGTATCCTGCTTTTTATCAGAAGATTCGATGTGACACTGCACTCGATACTTAGCAAACCTGTTGATCATTGCTTGAAGTTGATCATTGTTGGGACCATTAGAATGGTCACAAATGACTTCGTAGGTTTCTTTCTCATTATTTAACTTGTCAGGTAATTCGACAAAATTCTCGCAAGCATCGATCAAAAAGCCAATGAAATCACGGCAGGCTAAGAGGTTATTGATTGACTCTCGGTCGAAAGTGACCTCGGGTGCCAAACCTTGAGTGATGATAGTCTCAAAATCCTAGAATGTGTCATCTACTTCCCACAAGTTACCCGATTCACTGAGCATCTCTAGATCCATTTTTGCAACAGTATCCTCCATATTGTATTGTGCTTCCAGGGCTTCATCCTTGGCTTTATCGATTCTCTCTAGGATATATTCCATCTGATCAACCCCGTAATCTAATGCAGTGAGAGCCTTCTTATGTATACACGGGTGATTGATAACGCTAACATTCAATAGGTCATTAGCTGAGTAGTTAACCATTGCTCGTATCATTTCCCGCTATAACTTGGTGTTATCCAACTCTTCGGATAGGGAATTTGCTACTATTTGTAGCTCCTTATTTGCTTGGATTATATCCTGATGAAGCAATGTGAATTTTCCAAGTACTTCCTTACCATCTCTGAGGAGCCGTTCAATCCAGGCTAATACTATCGTGCCTTGTTCACCAATCTTAATATATTCATTCATTTTCTCCTGACTGGGAACTTGAATGGGTTTGGCGGCAGTTACTGGAGGAGCGTTGCCCATTTTCTGCAATGCTTGTAGGAGATGTTTGTTTTGTTCTTTAAGTATCATTTTCTCCTCTTTTTCCTCTTGGAGCTTCTTGCAGAGAGCATCCACAGCAGACAAGGCTTCCCCTTGCAGGCTTTCAGACGAGGTCCCCATTGTGACCTGAGTCACTGTGAAGTCTGTGGGAGACAGATCTTCTTTTCTCTTGGTGGGATCCGGGAAAGCTATCTCCATGACTCTCTCCCCTGAAAGCGCCTTTAGAAAAGTGAGTTATCACTTTCTGTTTCTTGGTTCCCTTCTTCGGAATAACGAAGAAATCCATAGCTGTAATGGGAACTTTCCTCTTATTCTGGCTCAAATGGTTAGAAATCCAACCAGGACTTATGGGAGATGGAGTGGAGGAAGAAGAAGAAATGGGAGTGAGGGGTGAAGCGACTGCAGAGGCCTCAGGGAAGTATGTCGAAACACTCGGTGGTGGCATTGACAGGGAGTTCGATGCACCGATGCTTATGGGGCTTGGAGTTACCAACGGAGAAGAGAAGGACATGGAAATGGAAGGGATCTGCAGCATGATTGAGGGAATATTGGTTGACAGATCCGTGAGAGAGGAGAAGATGGAAGAGGTGGGAGATGGAAGGGAGGAAGGGAGAGGAGAGGACACATCCATAGGAATAGATGCTTGAATGACAGGAGGAGGAGGAGGAGGAGTGGAAGAAGGAATGTTGGGTACCTTAGTAGTTGTAATCATGACATCATCCTGGGTGGATGTATCCATTGAAATATCTATTGTTTCTTCATCACCTGGAGACACCAGGTCAACTACTTGCTTCTCAGAAGTAGGAGGAAGGTCTTTCGAAGAAGGAGTTTCCTCTTGTCTTCTTGGTTCTCCCACCTTATCCTTTCCTTTTCCTTTCGGCACATGGACCGGCCTTGGAGGTGCACTACCTGAAGGAGAAGTTGTGAAGTCAACTCCGAGGTATGTAAGGCCATTCTGATTGCACCAATGTTTGGTGCACTGCAATATGGGTTTGACCCTTTCTTGAATGGTCTTTGGTGCTTTAGCTCTATCGATCTTCTCGAATGGCCAGTTGTCCCCATCTGTGTCAATGTAAACTTGATCAATTTCTTGATCAGTCTCTTTGAATTTATTTGGGACAATGGCAATGCCATAGTGGATGATTTCCTCCAGAGCCAGTTGGGAGTGATCCTTCTACCTAATGTCTATCTCATGGGTTAGGTCTATCCAAATGTCCTCGATCTTAGGAACATGGATGGGATCAATTTTTTCCTTTGGGAGGCAACTCTAGCATTCAAAGGTTGGCCTTGCTGGGAAGTTGTCTTTAAATTAGCAGCTCTACTCAGTGTACATCTCCCGTGCTTTAGCAATTGTAGGGTAGGTGTATCGGCCAACTGTAAGGGGGAATGGAGTTCCTCCTTTCTTTCTCTTCATACACCTATCGTGATAAGTGATTAATTACCTTGAAAATTCCAGGAGGACCAGCTTTCGGCCTATAAACCTTGGCAGTTTTCATGGGCTCTCCCTCAAAATTCACAGCTCTGAGATATGTGAATGTGGGGAATTGTGTGAACAATGCTCCCCATTTCTTTGTAGCAGTAATTACACTCGGGCTGGTTTGATTGTGCCTCATGTTTGGCCTCAGCAAACAGATTACCTCATAGAAGAAGGCATCATTTATTTTGGAGAACTGGGAGATGCTGGCTTCGAGCCTTAGCTCTGGGTAGAACTCGTATACCTTGACTTGGGGCCATACTCCATTTCGAGTTAACCCTGCGAAATCCCTTCCTGCAGCAGTGGTGTATACAATGTAGGAGTTCATGTAGAACTGCCCAGTTGTTAGAACTTGTTGAAGCTGCTGTGAGATGGTGTCACTTATGATTTCACCCTAGCCAAAGCGTTGATCAGGTGTATTCTTGCTCATGTTCTCCAGGTATCTCAGCATCCACTTATGGAAATAATGGGCATCAGGGAGCCCAAATACTCTGTTCAAGAATGTGATTGTATCACTCAACTCTTCATTAAAATCACTACGGTGGATGGTTTGTGGTCATCTGGTCAATGACTTTTTGTTCTTTAAATAGAGTTCATTCATCATCTGCATGCACTGATCTTTGTTATCATCCCATGCCTTCCTATAGTCTTCAATACTTATTTCCACATATTGCCTATGATGAGGAATGCCCAAGATCATCTCAAAGTGACGAGCTATGAGGTCTATGATTGCCTCATGTTCTTTGTTTTCAACACATCTAGTGTTCTTGTTATAACATCAGGAAATCAATATGATGAACTCATTATTCACGGCACTCACCGGAAGCCCAGCTGCAAAGTGCAATCCACTGCCTATTAACTTATTCATCCAAGGGCCATTGTTCACCTTGGTGGTCCTTACCCAGAAATCATCCATGTCTATATGACCCAGCTCAGAGTCTCTGATGTCAAGGCCGCACTCTGCATATGAGTCAGGCATTCTGACTTTTTGGTACTTGTACTTCATTTCTTGCTCTGACTGCTTAGCTTTAGCTTTTACTGCGGTCCTAGCTGGTCTCTTACTTGATGAAGACATATATGAGTTCAAGAACAGATGTTGTTGTTCTGCAAGAAGTATCAAGAAGGTCCAACATAGAAGAGCCATGTCAACTGTCATGTTATTCATGATGAAAATTTGAATAATAACAAAACACCTTCGAATGCATGAGAAAATAGTTAAGTTTAGCTTGCGGAAGGAAGAACGAGTGATTTTAAGCCTTAGGGCGCAAGGCACAAGTTTTCAGCAGGCTGCAGGAGCTTTTATGGCTAGGTGCACTTTTATGGATGCCAACATGCAAATTTTAGCACCAAAGGGTAAAGCGCATGGTGCGGGTCTGCAGCAAACAACATTTTATGTTGATGTTTTGGAATTTGCACTTGCACCTCTAGAAAAATTTGCTAAGTATTCTTTGGCTAGGCGTGGAAAAACTTCATGTTGCATAAGTGTAAAGTGCGCCAAAGCACAACTTTGGAAGATGCTACGAGGAAAAACAGTGCGCCAAGGACTTAACAGTTTAACAATTTTTGCAAATATCTTTGATCTTCACTTCCTCTCTCTTTTGGATTTGTCAGATGGCAAGGAAGAGAGGGTTTTTTGGCAAGGCAACAAGCAGGGATAGATGATTTTTGGTTTACTTCAGCGGCAGGGGCCTTCCAGATTTGCAGATCTGGAAGGAGAGGAAAAGAGGGTTTCAGCTGGGTTGGGAAATCATTAGGTTCTTTGGGTTTCAACCATTGACACAGACTCTAACACTCAACACAACAAAACAAAAACCACAACTGGGAGAAAAGTCACTCACCCAGAATTGATAAAACGCGAAGAAAAATGTGGGGGTCCACAAGCTCGAAAATGGCACATGAGGGCTGACAGGGATGGCTGACATGTGCAGAGAAAATACTTTTCACAATTTCTAATTCATGAAAATGACATTTTTCAGGCTTCTATTTATAGAAAAATCGGCATTTATGACCTCACCAACCACTTTTGGCACGATTTTTGGAGTGTCGACACAAAGAAACGCGCGCCTAGGAAAATGCTTAGCACAAGTTTTAATGTTAACACAATAATTTCAGTGCTAAAGGACTTAAAAAGGGGGCGCAAATTCCTTGATGTCGACACGAGTAAAATTGCGCCCAGTGTAAAAGGGTGCAGTTTTAGTCATGTCGACACACAACTTTCTGCGCCGAAGGATTAGCTAAAAATGACTAAGTCCTGAAACAACTTGATTTTTTGAAAGGGAGTTTTGGGCTATTTCAAATGTCATCAAACTTCCCTAGGGGCCAAAACAGAATTTTGGTATGGTTACCTGCAAATTGCCCTTGTCAATTTTGCAGGATAACAAACACCAAAGGGCAATGTCTAGAGTATGAAAGATCTTTGGCATCGATTAGATGCCTTGATATTTCAAATAACAACCTCTCAGGTGACATCCCTCATGATATTGGATTCCTTATTGGTTTGAGAGTTCTCAATTTTTCAGGAAATCAACTTAGCGGTGAAATTCCAAATTCTTTTGAGAAGCTTTTGCAATTGGAGTCACTTGATCTTTCAAGGAACAATCTCACTGGAGCTATTCCCATAGAACTACAACTCCTCACATTCTTGAGCTACTTGGATGTATCTCTTAATAATATTTCAGGAAGAATACTGCAAGGAGGTCAACTATCAACATTTACTGCAAGTTCATTCTCAAACAATGGATATCTTTGTGGAATTCAAATCAACATAAATTATTCCTCTTTTTCTGTTTCTCCAAAGACAAGTGATGATGAAGATGCAAGTGAAGAAGATTGGGAAGAACATATATGGTGGGAGGTGGGACTTGGATTGAGCTTTGGATTTGGGTTTGCAGTTGTTATAGGAGTGTTATGTTTGAGCAAAAAATGGAGATCTAAATGCTTTAAGATCATGGATGAAATTATTTTCATTTTTGATGAAATAGTTAGAAAATATTTATTTTATTAAGTATAGTTTTCCCTTTCCCTTCCTCTTCTCCTTGAAATGATTCCCTTCCTTCCTCTACTCATTTGTAAGTAAATGCTTCCCTTCCTTTCTCTACTCATCTGTAGTGTCAATGTAACCTATGTTTTCAAGTAATTTTTTTTTTTTGTCTTGTTTGTTGCGGCCATTAGTCTAAATATCCCATTTTAATGGTTTTATATATAATATGAACCAAAGATATATTCTATTCAAATGTTTATGTTAAATCTCTCCTTTGTTTTGATTAAAACTTAAAAGTATTTTTTGTCTGATAATAATAAAAGTTTATGTTGATGATAAAAATTCTAAATATAATTTTCACATATCCCAAGTAACTTATTTTTTAAAGAAACATATTTTTCAAAATGTTCATGCAAACATTATGCTACTTTTAACAAGATAGTATTTTTCCTTGCGTGCAATGCATGCATGATTGTAAGTTCATGTATGTAATTATTTACTTAAAAAACCTTTGTCAACATTCCAAGTGCTCCGAAGAGTTCTAAAAACAAGGTTGTCAAGTATCAAATATACATTTTATACATCTACAATATATTGATTTTATGAGATTTCCACATATTAACATAGTGCAAAATATATTTGGATGTTTGTGTTGTGAGTTTATAACTTCAAATTTTTATGTTAAGAATCATGACCCATCTACGCTATATGAAAAATACAAGATACGTGCCTTAATATTTTCATCTATCAACATTTTTTAGATATATGCATTTAGGATATTTCCATGCTTTCAAGGATTCTAGGCATGGGCTTTGAAGTTTTTGGTTTCTAAATTTCCCAAGTGTTAAGCTTTATAGTTTCTACTTTTAAATTTAGGGTTTCATGGGAGATTTATATCAATTAATTTTTCATGTTTTTTATATTTTGAGGCATCCCTTTAAAGCTTTGGATGTTAAATAAATTGACACTTTTGATCTTGCAAGATTTATGTTTATGGGTTGAATTCCAAATAACATTCACAACATGTCTAGATTGAAATTTTTAGACGTCACTACCATTTATGGTTTGGAGATCATGTAGTTGGGATAATGGATTATAAATTTATGAGATTTGAAGTACCTTGAACTGGATGGGGTGAATCTCACAATGGGAGGTGATCATATAGTTGAGAATAATGTTGCATCCCTCACCAATATCACAACACTTGACTTGTTTGGGTGTGGGAATTTAGGTAGTATAATTATCTCTCCTCTTGTGAACCTCACCCCACTCTCCCATCTTTACATTGATTAGAATGAACCCACTCACCATCTATCTCCTAACTAGATTTCAAAATATACATCTTTGGTCTCCCTCTTGCTCTAAGATAGTAGTCTCCAAGGTTCCATCCAATCTAGCATGTTAAGCATGCCACACTTGAGGAACCTTGATTTGTACTACAACCCAAATCTCAAAGTAAACATGTCTTACATTTTACAATACTATAAAAAGATTGAGATCCTTGATATTTCAAGGAAAAATGTGGGAGAAGTGATTCTAAATTTTATTGAAAATATGTCATTGTTGACCTACTGAGATCTCTTTGTTAATAGAACTTAATGTGTTATTCCTCCTCTAGTTGGAAACACTTTCATGACTTGAAAGGTTGTATATTTCATGAAACTCACTAAGAGGCAGAATTCCATAGATACATGCATGTGGACTATCAAAGTTTTCACATTTTTGCCTCGAGTAAAACCATTTAAAGAAAATATTACCATCTAATTTAGGGAACCTCTAATATTTAATTGTGCTGGATCTCAAAAATGTAATTAGTGTAAAGCACATGAAAGGGGGGGTTTCATGAAGCACTAAACCCAAACAATATCATTAAACCATGTTTCTCTTCTGCACTCATACTTTACCACAAGGAATCAACAAAGAAACTCAGTATGCAAATTTTCAAAGACAATCTTATTCTTGACCCTGAAAAAGTTAGATTATTATTAAAGAAGTGCTAGTCAATTACACAAATTCAAGGAAGTACATTCCAAAGCTTATCTAACAATCATCTAATGGATTTACGTAATTATCATAGGGACAAACCATCATTTTCCAAATCAAACTCAGAAAAGCTGTTGTAATACAAGGTATACATGTACAAAATAGAGATGCATATATATTCAACTGCAAACCTTATTAAACATACTTCCTTCTCCTTCACTCCATGGTTCCTCTCATCCTCCATACGAGGAATGAATTTTTAAAAAACTGACTACCACCCCTATATTCAAAATCTTCCTTGCATATACCTACTACTAGATGCTTCCAAAACTGTCACCTTGTGACCTTTCAGCTTCCATTCACCCTATAGTTACATAACTGATAGGTTTTCATTATTTCAAGCATCCTAATGATGCATTAACACTCAAAGTATCATCACACATCTGCCAAAGGGATCTATCAATACCATCATGGACCTCTCAGAGTAATTTGTTAAACATTTTTATTTTAACCTCGACTTTGAAATAACAATGATGGATTTGTGCAATGCAAAAAAATGACCAAATAAAATCTTTGTTCAATTCTTACAATTTATGGAGAGGAATTACAAGTTAGTTCCCATGTTCAATACATGAATACCAAATGGTTAGCATCTTCGTACCAAACCTTAACAATGTGTTGTCTTTTCACATGCAGATGCACTGCCTCAATAGTTTTGAGGAAGTTATCAAAAAGGGAACTCAAATTGAAAAGGATATCATTGCTAAAGGATTGATCAAGCCTCATTATAAATACAATGGGAACAATCATAACAACATTAGTAACAACAATATAACTCCTTGTAATAAATATAGGTATGTCAATCGTAATTATAATGTTATCAATGATGGTGTTACAGATAACCACAACGTGCACAACATACAGAACAACAAATCAAAATAGAATAATTCTAAAGCATCCATCACCATTCCAAGAAGAGAAAATCCTCCTTGTAATTATAAATGATGACAAATTTGGTATGCCATAATAATGAACAATGCCCTAGGATTCAATGTAGAACTTTCATTTCTTCATGATGTGGTAGTCATTATCTCTGCACATATAAGAATTGAACCAACCATCTTTTTGTCAAAAAGAAAAAGACATCATATTGCAAGCCCGCCAAATTGGTCTAAAACAACAAATCCTCTTCCAAAAACACCATAAAATTTAAATCCCTACCTCGAGATCTATATAATGCAATACAATCCACAAAATTTGAAAATTTCATATCTTAGCAAGTGTTTTTGCTAATTAAGCAATTGACATTAATAAATCACACGTGCAATTTTTTTGTTGCAATATATAATGCCTAATAAAAGTTATAACACATTTCTGGGTTCTAAATAATGTCAGATGTTTCCAACAATTGAAAGAGCATTGTTATGTCTTCCATAACGTGTCTTTTTATTGTTAGTTGGCTCATACACTCGACATTGACGAGGTTGATTGCTCAGATACGTGCCTATCATTTTATATATATCAACTAGGATCCCCATCATGATCGACACCTTTAGGTTAGATATTTAAAGACAAACTATTTGTGGATTTTGTTAGGTGTACCATTTCATTGAAATGACTATAATGAAACCGATGAATATTTATTGTCTAATTGTTCCAAAATGCCACGTTATTTCCTTATTTACAATTAATATATGATCTTATTAAACATAAGATAAATGTGATGGCTTCCACTTTACTTAAGTTACCATCTTCTTAATAAAATTAAGAAATTAAATTCACTTTCTCTCTCTCACACACACATAAATTTTTTATTTCTCGCCAAGACACCGACAAACACGGATAATGGCCGACAAAAATACGGTTTCCAATTTAAAAAAGGGTTTCCAATTTAAAAAAGCATGACCGTGGAAAATGTAAGATGTTCATAATTGCGCGAGGTTTCCGCTGTCGCGTCAGTGGATTTGGTCATTTATTTTTCTACATTCACTCTTTGCTCAACAATCTTCATTTACGCTCAAGACTTTTCATTGCAATAAACTGTTCCGCTCAAGACATTCCCTCCAATTTCCAAATTGATTAAGACAGTTGCACGACTCAAATGATACCGATTTTTTTGGGAAACTTTTTAGTGTAAATGATGTTGATTTTTTTTCAATTCATTATTTTTTAATTTCTGTTTTTACTTTATTTATTCACTTTTAGATTGGTTAGATTGAGGTTTGGTTTGCGGTAATATATAAATTTCGGTATATTATAATTATGTCGAAGGGTGCCCATATATTTAAAGGTAGGGTTTATTTTTTAAAATTAGTGTGTTTAATTTAAAGGAGTTTAGAGTTGAGGGCAGGGATCTCTCTCATCTTTCACATTCAATTGATATCGTTAATTTTTGGAAGCATTGGCTTGTAGCAAGGTTTTCTATCAGACAACAGAAATACTCTAATCAGATTCTTTGTTTAGTTTCCACACATTGAATTTGTATATGTTGTTGGCTGCTAAGGAGATGTGTTAACTCACAAAAGGAGGTACTATTACGAATTTGTTACCAAGTTTTGAATTATTTTTAAGAGAGTAATTGAAAAATTGTTTGAATTTTATTGGTCAAATAACTTAACAAGTGCTTTTCTCCGACATGGATACTTCATCTTCTCCTCTACTTAATGTGGCAACCTTGGGCGGAGAGGAAAATGGAGGTTTGCCAATGGAAGCATTTGCTAAGGTGCAAGAGATGTTCAACAGAGTAAATTGGGGAGACGGGAAGGGTGATGTTGCGCTTTGTATCCTTCAAAAGATCAACGAATCAAATGCCCTTCCCATCTGCCCTGGAGCTTATTATTTTGCTAGGAATTACTCTAAACTCTGGATTGGATGGAGATTGGGTGAAGTTTTTACATTCTTTACCTAATGCCCTTCTACGGATGATTGTCTCACGATGAGTCTCATGTTCAGCATCAGACATCTTTCTTACAACCACCTATGTAATTTCACCACGTAATTCACTCCTTGATGCTTGAGAAGATGTATTTGAACTCCATTTCTGTTTGTATGTGGCATATCCCTAGAGATCGATTTTCCTATTTTGCAATTGGTGTCAGGAGATTCTGAAATTGGTATCTAATTTTTTAGTGTTATTTCTCCTTATGTACAATTGTTTTCGAATTGGTCGAAAATCCACATACATTGTAGGCCATTGCTTGGCTTCATTCTTTTCAATTTGTTGATGAACAAAAATGGCCATTTGTTTGGTTTTCACTGTCACTTTCTTTTGTAACTGGATGTACAGTTTGTGCTGATTTGGCTTCAACAAGTAAGCTCTAATGATCAATCTACTTCTTGGATTCACATTTTTCCTTCACACTTCTAAAAATGTGATATTTCATGGCACTCTTCTTACCCTCAACAGAATCTTCATTTTCCTGAGAAGTTGAGATATTTCCTCAACAATTTACTTCCAAATTCAGTCAAATCACCGTCTCTGTCAAAGAGATCATGAGTTTCTGTACCTAAATACATTTATTTAGAGTCATATCTTCCATTTTTACAGATGCAGCGTCATTACCCAAGAATAATTTACAGCCAAATGTAGTTGTTTGTGCTCCCGTTGAAATATGTGCAATATGTGGAAGCATGCAAATGCCATGCTAATTGTTTGACTAAATGCACATGTAAGAAATGTGGCCTCGTGGATTGTATTGTTCACAGGATATGAATAAAATAGGTTCTTTGGAAAGGCCTTGGAACCTTTCCGGCAATTACATTTTACAGGTATAAGGCCAAACCCTACAACCATTGTCAACATCCTCTCATCTTCTACGAAAATGGAAGCTTTAGAACATGGCACATGAACTATTCGATAGAATGTTTTGATGAGATGTGGTCTTATGACATATAAAGAATGCAAAATATGCATGAAATGGATTTTTTTTAAGGGACTTAGAAAATTTGAAGAAAATGCATTTGGCAGTGATGAAGTCATTGCCAAAATGGGAGCTTTAGAACAGGGTATGAACATCCATCAATGATTAATGTAAAGTGAATTGACTTCACATCACTTACATAGCACATATAGTAGGATTTAACTTGGTTAGGAACAATTTGCTTCATGAAATTGGTGTGGGACATGGAGGTATTTCATTTCCCACTTTTTTAATTTACAACATTCTAAATTTTTGCATAATTATTCTAGAGTAATTACTTGATCTCAAAACTGAAAAGAGAGTTCTAAAGTTTTCCTCATTTTTTAATTTCGGCCTCTTTAAGCACAAATTGCATTGATGTGAACAATGTAAGTGTGATTGAGACCATAAAGTGGAGCGCCATGACTTAGATTGTTTCCACCTTAATAATATTTGCTATGTGCTCTACTTTTTTGTCATGATCTCACCCACATTATGCACATGAATGCAACATGCATTTAAAATGACCAAACTCTAAAAAATGGAAAATGGGCTATAAATGTTCATTCTGAAATTCAAGCTCAAGTACTTATAGGGGAACAAGTGATGTGTAAGTAGATTTCTCCAATATAATTTGTGGAATAAGTGTGGGACATACATGTATTTAGTTCCCACTTTTTAATTTAAAAATCCCTCTTTTGAATGGTAAATGAAAAATACCTTTCGTTCAAATTGTGTTTATATGAATAATGTGGGCAAGATCGAGACGAAAAAGCGGAACACATAACAGATATTGGTTAGGTAAGATAACACTAAGTCAAGGAATAGGTGTGGGACAAGCAAGTTTTTAATTCTCGCATTTTTTATAATTCACTTGTGGAATGGACGTGGGAAATGCAACTGTTTAATTTCCACATTTTACTTAGAAACCCCTCTTCTGAATGGAAGATGAAATCCACTTTTTGTGCATATGGCCATCCACTTGAATGGCTCAATTATCGATGGTTTTTTTTTGTGTATCACCTATTCCCCTACAAATACTAATCTTGAAATTGAAAAATGAATGTTTATTGGGTTTTCCTCATTTTTAAATTTTGGTCCCTTTATACGCAATTTGCACTCATGTACATGATGCACATGAGATTGAGACAAAAAAGTGGAGTATAGGGTAGATATTATTTAGGTGGAAACAATCTAACTCGTGTAATAAGTGTGGGCCATGCATGTATTTAATTTTAACATTTTCATTTCTATTCTTACATTCATGCCTTCGTCTTCCTTGAACATTCATTCATGCATAAATTCCTTAAGCATACGTTCTCATGTTTCACATTGAATCCCTCATTCCTCTTTCCTTTCTCATGCACTTCCTCACCCTCTTACGCCTTTGTCTACACCCCTCTTCATATCCCGTTGTTTTTCTTCATCCATTTTTACTTCTTCAGTATATCCTTTTTGGCGTTTCCATTCATGCCTTCGTCTTCTTTGAACACTCATTCTAGCTTGTAGTAGACTGAAGAAAATTAGACTTATTGCAGATAAAGCCGTGATTCATGATATTTACATCTCACATTTTTTTGTTGGTTGAACAATAATATGAAAGAATAAGATTGTTTGATTGAAACTCTGATAAAGACTTGTAATGACACTAAAATTTACCACTTTCCAATGATTTCAGTTGTATTGCTTAGTTGTAATAAGATGTAGTTTCTCAAGGTTAGAATAATGTAAAATAATGATTTCACTGTATTGGATTTAAGTCATATTTCTATCACCTAGGCATAGTCTCATGGAGGGGTTTCAGTGCTATTTTGTTGCAATAGAAGGTCCCTTGAAAATATCTAAAGCCAGCTATAGTAAAAATAGTTTTTCCCTAGAAGGTAGGAGCTCTGATATTTGTGGCAATCATTCTTATTCCTTAAGAGCTTGGGAAGTTAAAATACTTAGTCTCATTGTATGTTCCTTTCAACTATACCTTAAATTTAAATTTTCGGTAGGATTGTGTTGATGTCCAAAACACATTACAAAATGGATCATATGCACGATACTGAAAAATAACAAATTATTAGGGGAAGTGCCATTGCAGTTAGCCAACTGTTTCAGCCTTGCTACATTGTGAGGATTGTTTTTTCCACCTGTTTCTTTGTGAAATTTTGAAAGATATGATTTGCAAATTTGATTCTAAGATGATACTGTAAATGGTTCTATTTCTTTGAAAAAAACCTCTCCAACAATAAATTTTCTAGGGACATTCCTATCATTAATTTTTTTTCAAGGTTTCCTCCAGACAGGTGTAGATATAACCAAAAATTTTCTCTCGAGAGCAATTCACTTTTTTTGGCATGTCACATGAATGTTGCATGTAATGCAACTTTTATTTGAGAGTCTCTGTAAGACCTTATGAAAGTATTTCAAGTATGGATATAAAAAATACTAAGGAAATTTTAAAGTTGATTTTCTATCATAGCTAAGTTTTTTGGCCATCTTAGGAACATTTTGGATTTTAGTTTGCACACATTTAGAATTATTATAATATCGTGTTTAGATTAGTTGGTGTTGACATTAGGTGTTTTGTTTTGTAATGTGATCGAATTATCCAAAAGATACAGTTTCTTGCTCATTTCAAGGTAATACCCTTATGAAGGATTTGATCCACTTCCATCAACAACATAATCATTTGAAGCATGTATTTTATTTGACATTTGTTACAGTGATAGGATCTAAATGGTGCTTATATGCAAGACTTTAAGATCTAGAATATTGTGGGATACTGTGATGTGAAATTTCCTATAACATTGGAAGGGCTTGCATATTCGTATGGTTCTTTTTTCAACTATAAGTTGTGTGGGCACTTGTTCGTAAATTTGTCTCTATCTTGATGCTACACACCTGTATTGATGCTACACATCTGTATTGATATTTTATGTTTCCTTCTACAATATGAGCCAGAATTGTTCCCAGGCTTGATTTATCAGATGAAACAACCTAAAATTGTTCTTCTCATTTTTGTTTCTGGAAAGATTGTCCTTACGGGAGCAAAGGTGCATTTATCTAAATTTATTACATCTTTTGGTTCTTGTGTTGTAGTATTTTGTTTTCTCATTCTCATTTTGAAATAAAAACCTGACTTTTAAATTTTCCTCCACATATGTACCTACGGGATGAGACATACACATCCTTTAAGAATATATGTCTAGGCTTAACTTAATTTAGGAAGGTCAAAAATGGTAATCTTTTATAATGGCTTTGTTATCGGGAATATGTTCTATGTTATTAAATAGTTTATAAAATATATGTGAGAATAGTAGAGTGATTGACCAAATAATTTCCTTCTCATCTTTAGACATGCGTCAGGGTTAATCAATACTTCACAAGCTAAGAAATGCCTAGACATGGAGAGGGAATCAAAGACAATTGTTGATTAAAATGGTTTGGGGATTAACTATCCACAAGTCCCAAGGATTTGCTTTGCATAGAGAAACTATTGACATTGGAACCACTGAAAGGAAAGGTCTGACATTCACAACTTTCTGTAGAGTTCCCTCGCTTGCCAATCTATGCATTTCCCCTCCTTTTTCATTCGAAAGATACTAAAAAACGACGCACGTACCAACACTTGGAGCAAGAAGAAAGGATGAGTCAAGACTACTATCACTCAATCAAAACAAACCATTGTAAATAATGCCCTCTACATTGATAGCACCTCCACTACTACTTTACTCAACACTTCTTGTATCCAAAGCGGCAGTGCCATTCAAGGGGTATCAAATGTATTCATGTGTGGTTCAAATAAAATTCACCAGAACAATCTACCACTCACGATATAAAATATACAAATGTATGGAGGTCTTCATGTATTCATGTTTAGTTCAGATCTCATGATATAAGATTTGCAAATGTATATGTACGAATTTGTAACAAATTTGAAATGTGCACATAGATCCTTTCAATGTAATGTTTTATCTATATTCCTACACTACCACTATCAATCAAACCCCTTATCAACATGTTATCGACAATACAAAATTTTTTTTTTCAACAAAGAACCAACCAAACAACTGATGCAACCACCATCTCAAACATGTTGCAACACTAACACAATTTCCCCCAAATAATTACAAACCACATCAACTACAAAAGTAATTAACTATCAAAAGCGGTATCAATTGTATTCATGTTTAGTGCCAAAACAATTTGCCCACAAAAGGCTACCACTCATGAGATAAAATATGCAAATATTTTGTATTCATGTTTAGTTCAAATAAAATATTTCACAAAAGGCTACCACTCATGATATAAGATTTGCAAATGTATATTTACGAATTTGTAACAAATTTGAAATGTAGAGATAGAACCTTTAAATGTATTGCTTCATCTATATTCTTGCACTTACAAAATCAATAACACATCTTATCAACATCAACTACAAAAGTAATAACTATCCCTCTGAATCAAATAACATATACCATTTGGCGTTCACATTGCATTGTAGACATGTGATTGCTAGTTTTAATGTTAATATGAGTATAACAATAATGAAATTAGTTTTCTCATTAACATATATATTGATAGATGCTTCATCTTATATTTGAGTGTGGACATAACCATTATACCAAAAAATCAATTTAACAATAACTTATATTTTTTGTACATCTGTAAAATACTTACAAATATTTAAATAACCAACATATTCTACCTAACATATATAAAATATAAACACATATATATAAATTCGATGTATATATATTAAAATGCATATATACATATGTGATAATGCTAGTTTTATATGTTAATATAGAATATAAAAAATACTCCAATGCTATTTTGAAGAATGGTAATAAAAAATAAACGTCACCCAAAAATTGTTTAAAATACGTAAATGACCCGCTAAATTGAACAGCGGAATATTAATTTATTAATAAATATGATGATATGGACATAACCATTATATTTGAGTTTAGGATGAGAAATTGAGGCAATGCACCCATGCTTATAAATACTCGCTCAATTTACAAGTAATTCCAATCTCCAGGTATCTGAAGATGGGCATGATCTGGCACATGTTGTTAGTGTTGGGCATGCTTGCCACCTACTGCTACTCCACTTGTCATCACTAGGAAAGAAGTGGTCTTCTCCACTTCAAAGAAGGCCTCGATGATTCGTATAACATGCTGGAATCATGGAATGAGGGTTTAGACTGTTGCTCACCTACCACCTCCACACTAGCCACGTGCTTCGCATGGATTTCACAAACTTTGAGGAATGGATAAGTGTGAGGAATTCAAGCAGCCAGATTTTCCATGGTTTATTACAACTGCAGCATTTGGAGTACCTCGATCTCTTTGGGATTGACTTCCGCCCTCTTCCCATCCCTTCAGAGCTTCGGATGCTCAAGAAATTTATGCATTTGAGCTTGGCATATTGCGGGTTTAGAGGCCAAATTCCAAATGACGTTCGCAACATGACTAGCTTGAAATTTTTGGACATCTCCGGTAATGATGTTTTGGAAGGGTGGCAATTGGGTGAATGGATTAGAAATTTGCGTGGTTTGGAGTACCTCAGTCTGGTTAGTGTGAATCTGACAATGGGAGGTGATCGTGTGGTGGAGAATATTGTTGCGTCCCTCACCAATCTTACAACACTCGACATGTCTGGCTATTGGATTTCAGGGAGTACACCAATTCTCTCTCCTCTTGCAAACCTCGCCTCCCTCTCCCATCTCAACCTTGATGGAAATGACTTCACTCACCACCCATTTCCGAGCTGGATTTCAAATCTTACAGCTTTGGTCTCCCTCTTGCTCTGGCATTGCAGTCTCCAAGGTCCCATCCCTTCTCCCTATTAATCCTGCCACACTTGAGGAGCCTTGATTTGTCCTACAACCCCGATCTCAAAGTAAACCTGTCTTACATTGTACAACACTCTCACAAGCTTGAGATCTTTATCTATGAGTGGGACAAATGTCGGAGGAGTGATTCCAAATTCTATTGGAAATATGTCATCGTTGAGTCTTCATAACTTAGTGTTCTTCTCCATTGGAAATATGTCTCATAGATCCAACAATATTGAATGTCTTCTTCCTCCTTCCATTAGAAATGTTTCACGACTTGAAATATTGGATCTTTCAGGAACTCACTAAGAGGCAACATTCCATGGAAAATTTTAGGTGGATTGTCAAAGTTTTCAAACCTTTACCTCAGGTCAAATCAATTTAATGGAAGCTTGCCATCCACATTAGGGAACCTCTCATCCTTGATTGAGCTCGATCTTAGCAATAATTCTTTGAGTGGCATAATCCCACCTTCCTTACAACAACTCTCATCACTCCTATTGCTTCACTTGGATGACAAAAAATTCCATGGTACTTTCTTACTCTCTCTACTAGCAAATTTCACAAATATTTATCATTTGTCTCTTTCAGGGAACAATCTCTTGACTGTAAAAGTCAATGGATTTTGGATCCCTAAATTTCAGCTTCAACGTCTAGTTTTGAGATCTTGCAATATGGAAGGTGATTTCCCCCTTTTCATTTCAACTCAATATGCCATAGAATATCTAGACTTGTCCAACAATAGGTTTTAGCGGATATATTCCAGATTGGTTGTGGGATGTTTCATATAGTATGGAGCTTTTGGACTTGTCGATGAATCTATTTGATGGATTCATTCCAACAAAGATTGGACAAAATCTCAAATTACTGTCACTGGCAAAAAATAACCTTCGCGGTGGCATTCCACATTCTATTTATGAAGGGAATTTAGAGGTTCTTGACTTGTCAAATAACAAGCTTTCTGGTGATATTTTTACAAGTGTTGGGAACTTCTCATCAACACTAAAGGTGTTGAATCTAGAAAACAATCTCTTTGAAGGTGAGATTAGGAGCATGGCTTGTCTTCAAACACTGAAATTGGGAGGTAATAGAATACAAGGGCCAATTCCATCATCACTTCAAAATTGTAGCTCTTTAGAGATTCTAGATTTGGGATATAATAACATGCAAGGAGAAATCCCAAATTGGATACAAAATTTGACTAGTCTTCGAATTTTAGTTTTGAGATCCAATAAATTTGAAGGTGGGATACCATTACAGCTAGAAAAATTGCAAAATCTTCAAGTCTTGATTTTGTCAAATAATAGTTTCTCAGGAAATATTCCAAGCAATTTTGGAATGTTAAAAGGAATGAAAAATCCAACACAAAGTACAGAAGTCCTTCAGTATAATTCAAATTCAATCATTAGTGGCTTATGTAGAGAAACTAGTAATCACCACCAAAGGGCAATTTCTAGAGTATGAAAGATCTTTGGCATTGATTAGATGCCTTGATATTTCAAATAACAACCTCTCAGGTGACATTCCTCATGATATTGGATTCCTTATTGGTTTGAGAGTTCTCAATTTTTCAGGAAATCAACTTAGCGGTGAAATTCCAAATTCTTTTGAGAAGCTTTTGCAATTGGAGTCACTTGATCTTTCAAGGAACAATCTCACTGGAGCTATTCCCATAGAACTACAACTACTCACATTCTTGAGCTACTTGGATGTATCTCATAATAATCTTTCAGGAAGAATACCGCAAGGAGGTCAACTATCAACATTTACTGCAAGTTCATTCTCAAACAATGGATATCTTTGTGGAATTCAAATCAAGATAAATTGTTCCTCTTTTTCTGTTTCTCCAAAGACAAGTGATGATGAAGATGCAAGTGAAGAAGATTGGGAAGAACATATATGGTGGGAGGTGGGACTTGGATTGAGCTTTGGATTTGGGTTTGCAGTTGTTATAGGAGTGTTATGTTTGAGCAAAAAATGCAGATCTAAATGCTTTAAGATCATGGATGAAATTATTTTCATTGTTGATGAAATAGTTAGAAAATATTTATTTTATTAAGTATAGTTTTCCCTTTCCCTTCCTCTTATCCTTGAAATGATTCCCTTCCTTCCTCTCTACTCATTTGTAAGTAAACGCTTCCCTTCCTTTCTCTACTCATATGTAGTGTCAATGTAACCTATGTTTTCAAGTTTTTTTTTTTTTTTTTCTTATTTGTTGTGGCGATTAGTCTAAATATCCCATTTTAATGGTTTTATATATAATATGAACCAAAGATATATTCTATTCAAATGTTTATGTTAAATCTCTCACTTTGTTTTGATTACAACTTAAAAGTATTTTTTGTCTGATAATAATGAAAGTTTATGTTGATGATAAAAATTCTAAATATAATTTTCACATATCCCAAGTAACTTATTTTTTAAAGAAACATATTTTTCAAAATGTTCATGCAAACATTATGCTACTTTTAACAAGATAGTATTTTTCCTTGCGTGCAGTGCATGCATGATTGTAAGTTCATGTATGTAATTATTTACTTAAAAAACCTTTGTCAACATTCTAAGTGCTCTGAAGAGTTCTAAAAACAAGGTTGTCAAGTATCAAATATACATTTTATACATCTACAATATATTGATTTTATGAGATTTCCACATATTAACATAGTGCAAAATATATTTGGATGTTTGTGTTGTGAGTTTATAACTTGAAATTTTTATGTTACGGATCATGACCCATCTATGCTATATCAAAAATACAAGATACGTGCCTTAATATTTTCATCTATCAACATTTTTTAGATATATGAATTTAGGATATTTCCATGCTTTCAAGGATTCTAGGTATGGGCTTTGAAGTTTTGGGTTTCTAAATTTCCCAAGTGTTAAGTTTTATAGTTTCTACTTTTAAGTTTAGGGTTTCATGGGAGATTTATATCAATTAATTTTTCCTACTTTTTATATTTTTAGGCATCCCTTTAAAGCTTTGGATGTTAAATAAATTGACACATTTGATCTTTCAAGATTTTTGTCTATGGGTTGAATTCCAAATAACATTCGCAACATGTGTAGATTGAAATTTTTAGACGTCACTACTTTATGGTTTGGAGATCAGGTAGTTGGGATAATGGATTATAAATTTATGAGATTTGAAGTACCTTGAATTGGATGGGGTGAATCTCACAATGGGAGGTGATCATATAGTTGAGAATAATGTTGCATCCCTCACCAATATCACAACACTTGACTTGTTTGGGTATGGAAATTTAGGTAGTATAATTATCTCTCCTCTTGTGAACCTCACCCCCCTCTCCCATCTTTACATTAATTAGAATGAACCCACTCACCATCTATATCCTAATTAGATTTCAAAATGTACATATTTGGTCTCCCTCTTGCTCTAAGATAGCGGTCTCCAATGTTCCATCCAATTTAGCATGTTAAGCATGCCACACTTGAGGAACCTTGATTTGTACTACAACCCAAATCTCAAAGTAAACATGTCTTACATTTTACAACACTATAAAAAGCTTGAGATCCTTGATATTTCAAGGAAAAATGTGGGAGAAGTGATTCCAAATTTTATTGAATATATGTCATTGTTGACCTACTGAGATCTCTTTGTTAATATAATTTAATGTGTTATTCCTCCTCTAGTTGGAAATATTTCATGACTTGAAAGGTTGTATATTTCATGAAACTCACTAAGAGGTAGAATTACATAGATACATGCATGTGGACTATCAAAGTTTTCACATTTTTGCCTCGAGTAAAACAATTTAAAGAAAATATTACCATCTAATTTAAGGAACCTCTAATATTTAATTGAGCTTGATCTCAAAAATGCAATTAGTGTAAAGCACATGAAAGGTGGGGTTTCATGAAGCACTAAACCCAAACAATATCATTAAACCATTTTTCTCTCCTACACTCATACTTTACCACAAGGAATCAACAAAGAAACTCAGTATGCAAATTTTCAAAGACAATCTTATTCTTGACCCTGAAAAAGTTAGATTATCATTAAAGAATTTCTAGTCAATTACACAAATTGAAGGAAGTACATTCCAAAGCTTATCTAACAATCATCTAATGGATTTACGTAATTATCATAGGGAAAAACCATCATTTTGCAAATTAATCTCATAAAAGCTGTTGTAATACAAGGTATACACGTACAAAATAGAGATGCATATATATTCAACTGCAAACCTTATAAAACATACTTCCTTCTCCTTCACTCCATGGTTCCTCTCATCCTCCGTATGAGGAATGAATTTTTTAAAAACTGACTATCACCCCTATATTCAAAATCTTCCTTGAATATACCTACTACTAGATGCTTCCAAAACTGTCACCCTTGTGACCTTTCAGCTTCCATTCACCTTATAGTTACATAACTGATAGGTTTTCATTATTTCAAGCATCCTAATGATGCATTAACACTAAAAGTATCATCACACATCTGCCAAAGGGATCTATCAATACCATATCAGATCTCTCAGAGTAATTTGTTAAAAAAATTTATTTTAACCTCAACTTTGAAATAACAATGATGGATTTGTGCAATGCAAAAAAATGACCAAATAAAATCTTTGTTCAATTCTTACAATTTATGGAGAGGAATTACAAGTTTGTTCCCATGCTCAATACATGAATACCAAATGGTTAGCATCTTCATACCAAACCTTAACAACGCGTTGTCTTTTCACATGCAGATGCACTGCCTCAACAATTTTGAGGAAGTTATCAAAAAGGGAACTCAAATTGAAAAGGATATCGTTGTTAAAGGATTGATCAAGCCTCATTATAAATACAATGGGAAAAATCATAAAAACATTAGTAACAACAATATAACTCCTTGTAATAAATATAGGTATGTCAATCGTAATTATAATGTTGTCAATGATGGTGTTACGGATAACCACAACGTGCACAACATACAAAACAACAAATCAAAATAGACTAATTCTAAAGCACCCATCACCATTTTAAGAAGAGAAAATCCTCCTTGTAATTATAAATGATGACATTATAAAACATTGGGAGAATATCTTTCAAGCATCTTGCAATAACTGGAAAGTTCCAATATGATCACTTATCCTATCATGTAACCCTTTCTTGAAGGGTAACCTAAGCCAATGTGGTATCATCTTAATACATATTGTGATTTTCATCATGTCAATGGTCATCAAATAGATAGACACAGGAAATTTCATAATTACATCCAATAAATCATTGAAAATGGAAACATAGTGGCTGAAGACCCAACATGAAAAAAACACCAAATGATAATATAAAGGTCTTTTCCAATCCATTTCGTAACTGTGGAAAAAAGGGAAAATTTCATGAATAGGGTGAATCCTCAAACAACGTCGATTTTAACTCCATCATATCATTTATTGTAAACACTATTCCATGTGAACTTGAATGTCAATTTACACCCCTCATAGAAAGTCTCTCCAGTTCCTTTCATTAATTAGAAAAAGCTAATATGATCAAATATCCAATAGAAAGACCCATTTATATTTGGGAACCCAATCGTAAGTGGTATAATGAATCAAAATAATGTGATTACCCCTATATTTAAGGTCACTCTACATATTATTATGAAATTATTCGTCATTATGTCCAAGAAATATTTGATGACGGAGTTAAATCTATAGAGCTCAAAAAAGAAAGCTTGAGCTTGTTTCAAGACTCCTTTCTAACCCTTGATCTACATGAAGAATCTAAATCAGTGGGTCCGTCTTTGAGAACTATAGAGCCTGAGTCTATTCTTTCAATGTTAGCTCATATGCCTAACATTTATAATCTTGTTTTAGAAACACAACCGCAACAAGTTTTGACACTTGCAACAATGCAACCTTCCATGTCCATAATGCTTTCGAACGATAAATCTTGTAGTCATATCATCAATGATGATTCCTACATGTCAAGACATCTACATGTGCTCACTCTATGAGGTACGTATACCCAATTATATACTTATACAACCATTTCAAGATTTAATTGCAAATTTATCATAAAAAATCTATTACAATACCTCGAAGGAGAAACATTGTAGATATGTTCTCTACCATCTATAAGGAGCCTCAGATGTACATATAGGGATTAATCCTTCTTTTTGTGCATCATTCCACTTATGAGTGAATATGAATTTCAATATATTCTTTGCATCAAAAAATTTCCTTTTCCATCACATAAGTATTTTGATCTCATCAAAGACTTATCCAATCACACATCCTTTAACTTATTTCTCATCCTCCCAACTCTCGTACTTTAGGACTTATCAAATATTTCAATTCCCTCCTTTCACTTGGACCTTGTCCGCCCAAGTCTCGTATTTCTCAACTCTTTGAATCTTTGGATTCCATCCTTAAAATTGGATCTCATTTTCCCAAGTCTCGTAAATCAGGAACATTCACAATTCCTAAACATGGACCTCTATCCTGATGAGTCCATTACAAACCCTCATCCTTGATAATTAAAAAAAATTAAAAAGTACATAAAAAAAGCATAAAAAAGCATATCAAAATGCTCCTTAAAGAATTGTTTGAAAATCAGAAATGAAAATGTAAGTACAAGTAATCTTAAACATTTCATCCATTGGAAGATATATTTATCACAAAATTATCATATCTTCTCTTTCTTGGACCTAATACGATACAGGATCACTCACTGCTTCACTATTGTTGGAAATATCTTTCTCATCACTTGTTATAATTGGGGGGCATCACACTTTCAAATCTCCCCATTGCATCACCATTTGATGTCTTTGAAGATCTACTTGATGGAAGCTCATCCTTTTATAACAATTTATGCTCTGAGCTTTCGTAGAAAGCATCAAACTTATTTACCTAGATGTATAATCTCAAACATCCATATCAATAAATTCATTACTTGAACTGATGCATCCTACTTGTTCACATGAGTTTGTACAATGATTATTGAGGGTAGTACATTCCTTCATAATGAAACACAACTATGTCACATCCTAAGCCAATCACACTCTGTGTTTCATGTCTATCTTTCCAAGCATATACCAAATGTATGGTAAACATAAGTTCATCCTTCAAAGTATTAGCTAATGATGCACTATACTTCTCACTGGTAGTATTATACTGGGAATGTTGAGGGCATAATTATCCTAATGAACCTCACATATGTCACATCCTAGCTACTCTCACACCTCCATGCTTTATGACTATATTTACTGATGGCATGGGACCACATGTATGTGGTAAACATAATTTACCCTTAATTGAACTAGATGAGACACTCTTGTTCTAGAAAATCATGACTCAAAAGTGCTATCAGGGATAAAGCATCCTAAATGAGTTTTCATCTCACACACATCTACTAGGGAAATTCCATTCCTTAAACCTTATCTTCTAAATCTATAGGCCATCATTACTAATCTACACCCTCACTCTCAAAACCTATAAAGTGGAATGATCCATTTTCTTGCATGGATCATCACATAATTTGGTCGTCGGTTATCCCAGTTCACATCCTATTAATCATCCCACTTATGACTGATTACATTTATATCGCTAGGTATGGTATTTTTTATATGGATCTTGAATAATAAAAGTATTCACTAATGAACCATCCTTTAGTCTTGTTGTGACTTTAATGAGTCATCATTGTTATTTATCCGTTACAGTCATCCATTGTTTATATTGTTTTGGGTGTTGTTTAAGGAGTCTTAGGTTTCGTAACTTGGTTGATTTTCATCTCCAGTCCTAAACTAAGGTGCCTAGGGTAGCACTGGGGAACCCCAGGGCACCCCAGTCTGTGATTTTAGGTGCCCTTATTTTCGTAATTCTTGGTCCTATTTTCTTTTGTTACCGGTCGGTCTTTTTTTGTGTACAAAAACCTTTTCGGATGTAAATTCTACGAACTAAATTAATTCACTACCATGAAATGTGAATTAATTCTTCTGAATTTTTTAACCTCCTTCATGTGATATTTTTAGTATATACATTCAAAAACTTGTAACTGATCTAAAACCACTACTCAACCTATATAAAAGAGAAAGTTTATCCCTTACAAATCCTCTTCTTGGATTTTTTATCTCCCTCTTATATTTTATCCATCTTGAATATCTCTTGGATTCTTGTACGATCATTTTGCTATTTTTCTCTCCAATATCTGCATATTGGAAGCTTTTCCAATGTCATATTTGTGTTCGTAGTATTTCCACTCTCACATTTGGAGATCAAATTAAGAGCACCCACAATATATTTCTTACAAGGTTCTTGTTTTTTGGAATATATAGGGTAAAAGGAGGGTTTTAGAAGGTCCCAAAATCTTATACAATAGAGCCCATCAGGCCAGATTTAGCAATAAAAGTAGCAGAGCAAAAAAGTACCCAAGAAGATTCCAAAAAAGGAGGACGAATAGACAAAAAAAAAGAGAGAAGAGATACAACATAAGAGATTTTTCAGCTCAGAGACTGCATTTTTAGCTTTAGGAGAGCCAAAGTCATTTGCAAGTTGCTTGACAAGTTTGATAAGCTCCGAGCAGTCATTAGCAATGGCAGTCTTGGTTGATTTAGTGAAAGCCTCCCATGCTTTCAAAGCCTTGAATGAACGCTGAAGCTTGTTTAAAATAGAAGAAACCATGTTGACTCTGCAATCATCCCTATGAGTGTCAGCAAACTTCGGCTCAGCAGGGTTTGAATCCAGAATCGGCGAGGAATGAAAAGTGTCAGCAATAAGAACTTTGTCCTCGCAGAGAGTATTGGTTATCACAGTCAGAGTGATGGGATCAATAACCGGTTGGCTATTATCTAATTGTTCCAGATCCGGGGAATCTGGGTAGAGCTGAGCCAGTCCCAAAATATCAGCAGCCCGAGAGGAATCAGGGCTAGAAACAGGGGAAGCAACGTGACAGCTGGCGTCTGTGCCTACCAAAAACAAGCAAGAGAGGGGCGTGGGGAAAGAAGGGGTGGCAGGGGGCATAGAGGCAGTGAGGGGGGGACTCAGAATTGCCACATCAGAGTCAGAATCAGAAGAAAGAAGCAGTCGATGACAGTGCCGAGATGAGTGGAGGTAGGTGGAGGAGGGGCGAGGGGAAGGTGAGGGGGAGTGGCGGCGGCGACCATATTTGAGGGGAAAGCGAAGAAGGTCAGAATGAGAAGAAGCAACAGAGAAGAGTAGATATAACAAACCCTGGTGAAGAATGGCACCTTCCCCATCGCGAGCTAACTGGACCAAGTGTTCTAATGACTGAAACAGAAAGGCCGCCAGATTGATTTTCTTCCCCCATCGAAGATGAGAGAGGATGAAGAGGTGAGGACCATAAACAAGTCGATATCTACCATCAATGGTAAAATATCGCATTATGACCTCCGCGACTCTGTCCCAAGGAGAAGGCAAGGAGTCCCGAGTGTAACCAGAGAGGTATTTCACCGGTCTGTCCCCAGGAGCATTAAATTCCTGAATTTCCGCATGCAGTGAGCGCTTGAAGTAGATGTCTCCAGCAGCAGGAAGGCCAGTGGCGTCAGCTATTGCATTTGTGGAGATGGTGAAGTGAGTGCTGCCGATCTGAACCCGACCCTTCGACCATGAAGCCGTAACCGTATACGAAACAAGTGCTGAGTAACCCACCATTTTCTCCAGGAAGGTGGTAATTCCATTCTCCAGCATTATATTCCAAACCTCCCCATAATTTTTAACCGAATCATAGTTATCAAGCTCAAGACGCTTCAACTGACCCCCCATGGTATGAATGTTAGAATAATTGCAGAAATGAGAGCAAAAGGGGTCATTTAACAGCTTAGACAGGGCGGGGGAGCCGTCGGCCAAGTTATCATTGCCCTCCCGCCATATCCTCAAATGATTAATGTGAATATAATTCCCATTCGTGCGGAGATCCCCCGCATCATTACATATCACCGTAATCAAAATGTCCATAGTTAAGTGTCAAATCAATTAACTTCGACATAAATGCCGCCACCCTTTGAGAAGGCCATAGTGCATTTGCCAAAACCCAAATCAACCCTCCATTCCACCAGTTAGCAATGGGATATATCATTTTGAGTGATTTGGAAGAGATCATCCGGGAAGTTGTCTGTCTAGCTTTGTTGATTCTCGAGGAGAACACCAATATTAGCAAGGAGGTCCGCCGCTTTATTTCCCTCCCGGAGGACATGCTGGAAATGGATTTGCTGGAAAGATCTTTGAATAGTTCTGATGTCAGCAATGATATTCTGTATCGACCATTGACCCGAATCATTGGACTACAAGAGCTTAATGATGTTGAGAGAGTTACTTTCAACTTGGAGGGGATCATCACCAAATTTGATAGCCAGTTCAAGGCCTTTGAGGAATATCAAGGCTTCCGCATGATGGTTGGTACCAAAGTTGAGGTTATGAGTAGAAGCAACAACAATATAGCCCGAAGAGCAACGAAGAATGGATCCTCCACCCGAATTACCAGGATTGCCTTTCGAGGCCCCATTCGTGTTCAGTTTTTTCCAGCCCCTTGGTGGAGGAAGCCAACGTACTAATTCCTGAGCAGTGGAAGAGCCTTTACATTGAATGGCCAACAACTTCTTCCACTCCAGGGATTTACAGATTTGGATTTTTTGCTGATATTTGGCCCACATGATCGAATTGAGATTATCTTGGAAGGCTAGAGAAATCTAAGTAGCCACCTGGACAGGTTCAAGACTTTTTTCTTTGAAAATTCTTCTGTTTTTTTCTTTCCAGATGCCCCATATTCTGTGAGGGAGGAGGATTTTCCAAGCCAAATTCAGAATCAGATGAGTGAAAGGAGAGCTCCATTGAGAGAGGGTGTCCTGAATGGATTCAGGGAACGTCCAAGACACTCCCATCCTCGTTAAAAGCCACTGCCAGATAATTTGTGAGAAAGAACAATGGATCAAAAGATGGGCAGAGGACTCCGCCTCTTTAGCACATAACACACATCTAGTGGGGAGAGAGAAACCCCTCCTTTTCAGATTCTCCCCAGAAAGGAAAGCATTCTTAGAAGAGAGCCAAGAGAAGAAGCTCTTAAATTTGGTACAGAATTACATAGTACGAACACAGAATATATTATTAATTTTCTATCTATTTCTTCTCAACATATTTGGCTAATATATAGCCAATATAATAGAAGAACTACTTCCTAGAAAATAGGAAGTCAACAAACAACTTACCCATTTATAACTTTACGGGTACAACAAAACTCTATAATAATATATTGTTAAAACAATATATTATAACAATTGTAATATCAACTCAACATAATTATAATCTAACTTTTATAATAATGTGAGCACTAATAATCATTCCTAACATTCCCCCCCTTAGTGCGAACATGGGGAAAACCTGCCTTTGTACTTGCACCTGCTCATGATCTGGTGATTTTCACAGGATGATCACAAACCTCAGGGATGGTTTTGCAAACGGTTGACCACAAACCGAGAATGGTGGTTTTGCAATTGGTTTACCACAAACCACAAAGTGATGGTTTTGCGAATGGATTACCAACAACCAAGAATGGTGGTTTTGATATTGGTTTACCAAAAACCACAAATGAATGTTTTCAAGTGGTTTACCTACAACCACTTCATGATGTGCCAAGTACTATCATCGGCCCTCATCACATTTCACTGTAGGGAATAACATAGGAAATTCTGCTGACATATGTTGCTCATACATACATAGAAAAAACTGACATACTGGAAATGGAACATTGGAATGATGTTCCCCCCCTAAATGTGTAATTTCCACTTATTGAAAACAAGATTACTGCAAACTGAGGCACACCACACTGGAAATGCTAAAATTAAACTGCACACACACCTGTCACCAAAGCTGATATGTGGCCTCATCGTTGGCAACTGATGAGAGGTCGCTGAATGACCTCCAACCTCCGTTTGCCTCCTTCCTCCAGTTTCATGCTCAGAACAAGAAGTCTTCAGAACCACTGTCTTCATTTACTTGTTCTTCCTCATTCTCTGATCTTTCTTCAGTAATAAAGTTGGCCTCAATTCCTTTGAGTTTTCCACTAAGTATATCTTGAGCTCAAGCTCTAC
This sequence comes from Taxus chinensis, assembly GCA_019776745.2. Lineage (NCBI taxonomy): Eukaryota > Viridiplantae > Streptophyta > Pinopsida > Cupressales > Taxaceae > Taxus > Taxus chinensis. The sequence goes on from CM034153.1 coordinate 59,548,904, forward strand.
AAAATGAAGCTGTATGCCCCTTTTTCTTACAGTAGAAACATTCTCTTTCCTCTTTATATTTAGAAAAATTTTTGTACTTCCTTTTTACATACATTGTTGTTTCTTCTTCTACATCTTCTTTGGTCCGTTTTTCCTCAGCTAGGAGAGATGATATCATATCTTCCAATGAGTTAGAAGGTATCTGACCAAGAGTGAAAACAAAATTACTGTATTTGGGTGGTAAACTATTCAGCAGAATAGATTTTGCATCCTCGTCATCTACTGGAGCTTTTACTTCTGCAAGTTGTCTCAGAAGAGATCGTAAATTGTTGATGTGACTAGACATTGTATCTCCATCACTCATTTTGAGTTTGAACAACTGAAGTTTTAGCGAAAACTTTGCATTGAATGCTTTTGAACCAAATAATTTTCTCAAATTATCCCAGATGTCCTTCGAGTTTTTATCTAGATCAACATAATGTAATTCAGAGTCTGAAAGGGCAAGGCCAATAATGGCTTTGGCTTTATCATCCCGTGTTTCCCATTCTACCAATCTAGTCAGATCTGAAGGTGCTGGTTCTTTTCCATCTACTATTCTCCAAAGATTTTTGTTCATCAACTGCATCTGGATCTTGACTTTCCATGTGTGAAAATTTAATCCGTTGAACTTATCTAGTGGGATGTCCATGATTCTTTAGAGTTTCGGGTTCAACCGATAATGCACTCTTCAAATATAAATAGGGTGTCTAATACAATCGAGAATGCACCCTTTACAATATAGATTTAAAAAGTAATCACAACAAATTAATTTTTAAATTTACATAGATACATCTATATTATAAATCAAATAATTAATCTAACATGAGTAATATGTGAAGAACAAATAACAATAAAAATCTTAAAAATTCCAAAACATAAACAATAAATAGTGATTATACTATCCACGGCAATGAATATTTTACAGGTTGTGGACGTCTTGCATCCATGCAGGTCAGCGCTTCCACGTGCATTTGTCAGGGCCATATGATACAAACAAAGAAAATCATAGAAGCTTGGAGTCCATAGGCATTAATGCCTCTATTTGGTGACGTCTAAGGATCCAATCGCACTCCTTCGTAGCCTGGAACAGATCAATATTTGAATATATCAGACATTTTTATACCTTGTCTCCATGACATCATGTATGGCAGGTCGCTTTATTGCACGGGACGTCCATGGCATTAAATGGTCTACAGATATTTTAAATGCACATGGCCATGAATATCCCTCTCATATGTATCCTCCCAATGCTGCCCTTAATACCTTAAATTCTGCTAATGTGCTCCCGATGGGATTTTGAACACTATGTAATTGATAAACTAATATCAAGCTAAGAACATAGAATCATTTCACTCTGATACCAAATCTTAAATTTGGTACAGAATTACACAGTACGAACACAGAATATATTATTAATTTTCTATCTATTTTTGCTCAACATATTTGGCTAATATATAGCCAATATAATAGAAGAACTACTTCCTAGAAAATAGGAAGTCAACAAACAACTTACCCATTTATAACTTTACGGGTACAACAAAACTCTATAATAATATATTGTTAAAACAATATATTATAACAATTGTAATATCAACTCAACATAATTATAATCTAACTTTTATAATAATGTGAGCACTAATAATAATTCCTAACAGAAGCCAATTTTGGGAATGATCTCATTTGGCCAGAATTTGGAAAGAGGGGGACCAGAGTCAACACTATGCATCGAAAGATAAGCAACCTTAACCGAGAAAGAACCAGACGGGGAGAGGGGCTAAATAATCTCGTCCTCATTTTGGGAGAAAGGGATGTAGATGGAAGAGAGCATCACTCTGAGCGAGGTCAGGAGCCTACTCTGTAGATCATTGATATCATCCCAGGCCTTTATATCCCATGAGGGAATGGAGTTCACAATCTTCCAATAAACCGAAGCTAATCTTCCTTGCTTATTAATGATGCTTCTTTTCATAGGGTCCCAAGTAGGATTAAGATCAAGAGGCTCATCCCCTATCCAAAAATCCCTCCAGAATTCAATAAGACAACCATTCCCAAATTTCCATTTAGTGCCAGCTCGTATAATGGGGAGGGAGCTAATAACAAAATTCCAGATAGCAGAACCTCTAATTGGATTGGAAGTGAGCAGATCTTCGTTATTAGCGAGATATTTAGCTTTGAGCAGCTGGGCCCAATTAGAGTCACCTTTAGCCACTTCCCAAGCAAGTTTTGCCAGGAGGGCCCCAGTCATGTCAGCCACTTTTCAAAGGCCAAGCCCTCCATGAGAAGTTGGCTTACACACTTCCTTCCATGCCACAAGATGAATCCTCTTCTTTACATCAGACCCTGACCATAGAAAGTTCCTTTGAATTTTTTTGACAACCTCCCTCACTGAATTGGGAATTTTGAGCAAGGACATGAAGTAAGTAGGAAGGCTTTGAAGGGTGGCTTTAACCAACTGGAACTTGCCAGCCTGACTGAGCAGAACCCCTTTCTAGGCGGCGAGATTCTTTTGATACCTTTCAATGACAAGATTCCATAGAATTTTAGATTGCTTACCATGGAAGAGGGGGATGCCTAGATATGAGGCGGGGAGACCCATAATATTGCAACCAAAGATATCAGCAATCTTTCTCTGAGTTCTAGGGGCTGTGTTGATGAAGGAGATGCTGCTCTTGTTGAAATTGACAGTTTGCTGAGAAGATGATTGGTAAAGAGAAAGGATATCCATTATAGCCCGGGCCTCAATTACAGAGGCTAAACTTAGCAGCAAAGTGTCATCAGCAAAATTGGCTATGTGTGACAGAAGGGCAACTTGAGGTGATTTTCATACCAGAAATGATAGATTGACTTTTAGCCGCTTCCAGAGCTCTGTTAAGGGAGTCCGCCATTAGGACAAAAAGAAAAGGTGACAGGGGGTCACCTTGCCTGATACCTCTGCTGCTTTTGAAGAAACCTGCTGGAATGCCATTGATAAGAATAGAGAAGCAAGGGGTCGCGATACAAGAGAAGACCCAGCTACACCACCTTTTGTCAAAACCAAATTTTTCCAGGACCTTAATTAAGAAGGGCCAGCTGACTCTGTCAAATGCTTTTTGCATATCCAATTTTAAGATCATTCCTGGGGAATTCAAGAGCAAGGCCGAGTGAATGGATTCATGAACTGTAATTATACCACCTTGGATGAGCCGTCCTTTTATGAATCCATTCTGATTATGCAAGATGAGATCCTGCATTAGTGGTTTTAGTCTAGTGGCCAACATCTTAGTGATAATCTTATAAGACGTGTTGCATAAACTGATTGGCCTAAAATTGGAAACATCTTTAGAACTATGCACTTTTGGTGCAAGGGAAACGAAGGTGGTATTCCATTCCTTTAGCAGACTATTGTTAGCCTGAAACTCATTCACTGCTTGGAAGAGATCCTGCTTGATGATTTCCCAAAACACCTGGAAGAAGGCAGCAGGAAAGCCATCCGGACCTAGAGCTTTGTCCCTCTTCATTGCAAAGACTGCTTTGTGAATTTCCTCCATAGAAAAAGGCTTGATCAGATTGTTGTTCATCTCAGGTGACACCAGATGCAGAATATGTTGGAGCATGTCATTCATTGATTGCTCCGGACGGGGCAGGTCATCCTGGAGAAGATTTGAATAGAAGGAGACAAGCTCGTTGGATATATCAGCCTCAGCAGATAACAAGGTACCCGAGGACGACACCAGCTCACGGATCTTATCTCTAGCTTTATGCTTGTAAGCAGTGATGTGAAATTTTTTTGTGTTATGATCCCCTTGCTCAAGCCAAAGAGCTCGAGAACACTGCCTCCAATAGGTCTCTTCTTCTTTAAGAGTATTGTGATAATCACTGAGGAGGGAGATTTCATGTTGGTGAAGATGATCCAATCTTCCATCAATCTCTATTTGTTCTGAGACTTTTTCCAAATTCCGAGTTAGCTCCTGTTTGCGAAGCTTGATGTTGCTAAAGACCGTCGACTTCCATATCTTGAGTTGTTTTTTAATTTCTTTGAGTTTGCTGGAAAATATAAACATGCTAGAGCCCTCAATATTGATATTCCACCATTTAGTAACAAGGGGGTTCAGGTGGTTATTTTCAAGCCAAGCAAGCTCAAACCTGAAGGGAGGATTCTTTATATTCAGCTTGTGATTTGCACTCAACATAAGAGGGCTGTGGTCAGAGGAAGCCCGAGGGAGGGAGTTGAGGTAAAAGTCAGGAAAGAGAGAAATCTAGTCCAGAGAGCCTAGAGATCTATCCAATCTGCTTTGAATATGATTCCTGCCCAATCTGCGGTTTGACCATGTATAAGATGAGCCATGGAGTTCCATATCCAGAAGTGAGTTCTCCCTGATGAATTCAGCCAGAGCCTCCATGCTAATGGTCATGGCAGGACTACGTCCCTGTTTTTCTAAAGGATAAAGTGGAAAATTAAAATCTCCCATTATTAGAATGGGAATTTTACCACAAGTGATGATGAAGTTAGTGATATCTTTCCATAATTTACCACGATGAGTCTCCAAGTTGGAGGCATACACATTGATAGCAATCCAAGAGGAGTCAGCTCCAACCTCTTGGAAGAGCATGCATAAAAAGTTGGGGTGTTTGAACAGGAAATCCCCTTTGAGACTTCTGAGATCCCAAAAGGTACAAAGTCCCCCTGAGTTCCCTGTTGATGGTTGAGATTCAAAGGAGGCCGCAGGCCAGATTTTTAGGAGACGATCCTCATTTTTTAGCTTGGTTTCCTGCAACATTATGATATCAAGAGAGTTCTGGAATTTGATGTCTTTGATAACTCTTTGTTTTTGTAGAGAGTTAAGTCCTCTTATATTCCAAGAAATGATCTTCATTTCTTTGGTTTGGATTTGCTCCCCACCACCATGGGGATTGTGCTTTGAGTTCCTTGTGCGACATTAATAGCTGCTTCTTGCTGAAGTTTGATATTGCTCGGAATTCTCCCCCTAGATTTTTCCATGCCTATATCGGGTTTCTTGCTGCTACTTCTAATAAAGCGATGATTGAAACTATCATCAGAGGAAAGTCCCGAGGGGGAGGGGACAGAGTCTAAAACAGGAGGATAAAGGGGAGGCAGGGGGGAAAGATTCAAGGAAGAGGGGACCGAGGGAAGGGGAGGGAAGGGAAGAGGAGAAGACGGTGGAGAAGGGGGAGGGGAAGAGGAAGCCCAAGAGAGGTTAAATCCTTTAGAGGAAGAAATGGGGAGAGCCGAGGGAGACAGAGGGGGGATGAGAGAAGGATCGACCAAGGAGGGTGGGTCGATTTCGGAAACCGGATCAGAAGAGGTGTTGATTTCTCCATATTCAACGAGAGAAAAGGAATTTGATGTGGGGATGATCGGGATCTCAATAGAAGACGTTTTAGGAATAATTTTTTTTTTATTTTTGGGGAGAGGATTTGGGTCTTGGGTTTTGGCTGAGGTTTAGATGGGTAACTAGAGGCCCGATGACCAATTTTTTTGCAGAAGGAGCAAGCCTGAGGAATATATTCATAGTCAATGGGTTGTTTCCAATTCCCCAAGTCTGAGAGGAGCTCTATTTCTTTTGGTAAGGGACAATTGACATCAACATTAACATTAACACAGAAATGACCATGGATGAATCTAGTTTTAGCTTTTGTTGCTTGATCTATAACAATTAAAGATCCTATTGAGAGAGCAATACCTTCAATAACCACCGGATGCCAGAACTCCAGAGGGAGCCCCGGGAGGCGAACCCAAATTGGGGCTTGGGTCATGGATTCCGTGTGAGGGTTGAAACCAGGAGACCATTTCCTGAGGTAGAAGCCCCACCTTCCAAAGAACCACGGACCACCTAAGAGTGCTCTATCAAAATCTTCTTTCATGCTGAAGGAAAATAATATGAACCCATTAGGCATAGCCGCTATTTCAAGCGCTCCACATGGTTGCCATTTAACCCGAGCCCATTTTTTTATATCTTCCAATGGGGGTCTAGGGCCCATCAGTGTACCCACCAAGGATAGATCATGAGAAGCAGCAGCAGCCCCCGTGATGTGAGAGGGGATGCGCAGGGAAAAAGACCCATTTGACAGTGAAGGGGATAGATTTTCCGAGCTAGGAGCGGATGTGGAACCCTCCACTATTTTTGTCCAAGCATCAGGCAGCTTCGGAGAGAAGGACCCTGACAAGAGGGACCCCTGATCCGGACCAGAGGGGTCTGGCATTCGAGCCAGCACCAGGGACAGCACGGTAGTAGGCGGTAGCAGCAGACGGTTTCAGCTCACATAGATATTACAAGGTTCTTGTTACGTAAAATAACCCCTGTTTATTTTGGAAACTTGAATTTCATTCTGGCTCTAGAATCAAGTTTTTCAAATTGCGTGCACCATTGGTTTTATCCCTTGTAAATTTTGTAAAATTTCAGTTCCTTTCGTGTGCTCCTGCACACTCCTCCATACTTTCCCCCCTTTCTCTCTTTATTCTACATGATCTCACTTTCCTTGTATTTTTCTATCTCCCTGCATTCTCCATTCACGCACACTACTTACACATTCATTCTTAAATCCCAACATCCTCACATCCTCTTGTGTGCACCTAAAATATTTCCTTAAATTCTTGTAAAGTATGTGGCGTGTTACCACATGCATTTCATTTCCTTCTTGAGTTCTGTGCATGTTCCCACTTGTAATCATTCCCCATTATGAATTTCTTTTGTTGCATTCCCCTTTCTCACACCTTTGCTTCACACACTTCTCTTTTCATCCTTAGCATGTTTCCTCTATGCACCACATTTCTTTAAATTTCATGCCTTCCTTTGTCAGATATTTACACCTCCTTACAAACTTGCATGCCTTATCAAATATGCACCCTTCATCCTAGTCCTTGCTCACACTCTTGCACACGCAAGTGAACTTCTTCTACAATATTTCCTTTCCACCCTACTTCCATGGATGCACCTAAGACTATAACCCTCATGTGCCAATCCTTGTGTGGAACATGTCCATTCTAGGGACTTGGTGGATAAAGTGCAAATCATGATCGCAAATGGAAAAGCACCAACTGTTTATAGATCTTGATAGTGAATATATGCATGACACATGGTGCAAAATACTTGAATTCAACTTGTAAACTATATCAAAAAATTAAATTGTGGCATGTGTCTAACATGTTACTCTTGCACTAAAAAACTTCAAATCACCATAACTCCCTCCACAGAGCTCAAAATATTATGTGTTTGAGATTGTTGAAAATTTGATGATGTGGGCTACACTTTAGGCTTTTCCAAATCAGATTTTGGTAGGAATAATTAGGTGAAAATGGGAAAAAGGTGGTTATAACCATTAATGCACAGTTAGAGTTGACTCAATCACCTATATTTCATGGTATATGGCTTGTTTCCTTCTTTCACAATAAAGTTGATGTGTGTAGGTGGATTTTATAGAGGTCCATGTGGGTTTTTAGGAATTCATTAGATCTTTTTGGTGGCTGTTATTCAAATTCCATTTTTTACCTATATTTTCCCTCAAATTCTCTCCCTTTATTCTATATATTGTATAATAATGCTCATTTGTAAAGTATTGACCCTCTTAGAATGTAAGGGCATTATTCAAAGTAGTTAGTTTTATTTTTTGAGTTACAAGCCTTAGATTTGGGACTCTAGGTGTTTATTCTTGGATCATTCCTTCATTGTAATAGATTGTGCATTCCTTGGAAGCAATAGAAGTTGTGTTTTGTGGTTATTCTCTACACTATCTCATGTTTATTACCTCCTTGCATTTATTTTGCAATATTGGTATGATGTTCATGTTTATATCTCTTGCAAGGTTTTTTTTATGTTGTGTTCCATGAAAACAAGATCTTGAATGTTGTTTTGGTTTAATGCACTCATGTCTTACCTTCCCTTACAACTTTTACCTCATGTTCACTCATCTGAGAGTGTTCTTTCCCTTCTTTCTCAAGCTATCACCTCCCCTTAGTTTAGGATTTCAGTTTCATGTATTTCCCTTTATCCTTGGTCCCTTGAATTGATAGAGTAAAGTTAGATATCTAAATTTACCTTCTTAGGAGTAGTTTTAGTAGTATAAATAAGTAGAGGAAGCTAGCCTTCTTTAGAGATCTTTCTTGAGTGAGATTCCCACAACTGTGAGACAGTCCCATATTACCTCAAATCCATGGATCATCTTGATTCAGGATGGGTGAAATTTTCAGCTCTAAAAGTTTTTAAATTCCCGGTGGGAGAGTTAAAATATTAAATTTCATTATTACTAAGTTCTAATGTGTGAATTAGTACTTTCCAACGTTTGGAGTCTTTTTTCAACACATTTGGAGACTCCACAATTTCCATATCTATTGGTTTCAACAGGAAGAAGGACTCTATTATGAGAATAATTCAAACAAGATGGTGTGCAGTAGTTGGTGAAACCTTTGAGTATTTATAACTATCTCGAAGAATAAGGATAAGAGTAGCACACATATCTCTATCTCCCACACGTAGGGATCTTTCTACTCCTCCACCTATAAAATATTTCATGTTCTCTTCTAGAGTCCTGAGACCCATCAGAATCATGATGTATGAGAGAAATATGCCCTTTTTCATCTTCAATGATGGTATTTCTCTATCCCATGGCATGTAACATGATATAGTAGTGACTGCACTCAAAAGTAATCCCTTTTTCACTTGTAAAAATCAAACAACTCCCATTGATCACATTCAGGAAATTACAAATGTCTTCTCAGTTCATCTAGTTGCAGTCACGATTTTAGCTTCTTCACTTAGAGGAAAAACAATTCAATGGTTTAGAATTTTAAGACCTTTCTCCATTCACAAATAATATGATATTGGCACTACTCTTTGCAATCAATTTTAGGAGAAGGAAGACAACATTTCATTATAACTAACAACCATAAGAAGAGCTTCTAATGAGCTCATGGCTGACTTCAACTTCAGACTTCAAAAAACATGGGACAAAATTATACTTATCTTGAGACTAAATCCACAAATTTATTTCCTTTACTTCTTAAGAGAATTGAATTTTATTATTGTAGTTATGATATAATCCATAGGTGTTATGTAATTTTTAGATGCTTATCAAATAGCCATTAGGGCTAAAAATTGTCTAATATAAATTGGAAATATAGTCCCTAGATTTAATATGACTTGATCCCCTAAATTGCCTCAAGTTTCTTAGTCTTCCATTTCTCCCATATCTGAGAAGAGTTCCCAACCCATTCCCTCTACATCATATTCTCCCCAAAATAAAAAAGAAGACGAGAAATGAAGGTCTTGATTAGAAATTTTCCTAACAAAGTCATACTCTTAGAAAAACAAAAATATCAAGCCTTTAGAAATAATTCTAATGAAGGATTCAATGAGAGCTATTGACCCCTTATAAATCAATATACAAATTATAAGTATGGGAAAAATAAGTAAAATGATAGATGGAAAGTCAGAATTTATATCTTCCTCTTCGGAAAATTTCTCCTACATAGCCTCTTTATGCTCCTAGTTTAAGAAAAGCATTAGTTACAATGCAAAATAATGTGATTCATGATACAAAATGGTGTTTTCCTTATAATTTTCCACATAGTCAGTGTAATTGAGAAAATATTTTTCACACACAATCCTTCATGATTGAGAGTTATTCAACTCAGCAAGATATGTCCATAAGCGCGCTTAAACCTGATAACAAAGAATTGTAAGAGGTCAATCCAGAAACTATTTTTTTTTTCTAGGGGGTTGATGGATTCTATACGATGAATCAGACCATGGAAAATTACAATAGGATGCGTGCTTAAGTTTATAACAACACAAGTTCTAAGAAGATAATTTTGGAAACCCTCATGTAACCTTCATCTTCTGCCATTCATACTGATCCATTTCATAACAAGAAGGATGATGATAATCCACCCAATAATTCTAGGTAGTCTATTGGAATGTGCGAGGTTTTGTGCAATGTTACACATGATGTTACATGTACACCTTCTATTGTAAATAATTTTTTTGTGTAATTGAAGGTACATGCCTCAACACTGGAACAATCAATAAAATATAATGTTACACCTCAAGTGTACATGTCCATGGGAACCCCCTTCAAAATTGTTGATTAGATAAAGAAGAAAAACATAAATGTGACAAAGTGGTATGCCTTGGCTATTCCATCATAGGGCGACCTCCTGTGTGAAGCTATTATGCAACTCTCTCAAGATGATCCAGTCATTAAAAAGACTCAGGTTGTTGTCAAGTTATGTAAAGATGAGGAGAAACAAGCAAGGAAAGATTTGAAAACACCACACTTTTACATGTCCTTTATAGTATGCAAACATCTTGTTCACAATTGCATGATTGATTTAGGGGCTAGTACTTTTTTCATGCATAATAAAATTGCTTATATCATAGGTATTTGTCTCTAAAGGAGTCTTATAACTAGATGGATCAACTCTCAACATCCTAGGAGTCATAAAATATCTTTAGTTTACCCTTCATGCCTATCTAAGCCTAACCATAACTCAAGGTGTCTCAGTCATTGACTTACCTCCTCTTTTTCCATTTTCCTATTAAGATATTTCAATGCCAAGGTTAGTAGTTACTTTTCTTCATATTGGTATCATATTCTCCTAAGAAAAATGTGTGGTACAAGATTTTACATATAAGCTGAGCATATCTTTTCCTACCATGTTGATTAATATGAACCCTTTCCTCTCCAATCCAGTTTCCTAATCCAAGAAAACCAATAGAAAAATTTAGTTTCATAAGAGTATTCTATTTCCCCCTTCATGTATGATAATTTTTTAGATGAATGGGATAAGGATCATTATGAGTTTGAATCTTTTGATATAGTTTTGGAAACTAGGCTTAGAACATATTGAATTTTTAAGAAGAAGCCACTCTTCCTACACCGTTCAAGGAAGAAAAGAATAATACTTCTGGGATATGGGGCATGTTCTTTGATGGTTCTAAAAGTAGAAATGGCATAGGTACTAGAGTTGTTCTGATTTCTCCAAGGGATGAGAAGTTTTTCTCACATATAATAGAGTTTACATGATCCAAAAATATAGCAAAGTATGAGGCATTGGTGCATTGTCTGCTCATTACTAAAAATAGGAAGATCAAAGTGTTGCTGATATTTGGTGGCATATGTCTTCTAGTGAATTCCACTATATTCATCCTGTGTGTATCCTTACTCTCTCCAAGAATCTCTCTAACATTGTTCACATTAGTTTATATATCATTTGCACTTGAGGATCTCTAAGACATTCATCATGACACAAGTTACCCGCTCCAAACATTTTTAGGAATACCTTACTACTGCTACACACACACTTGCATTTAGATTAGCATCCATATGAAAACAAATGGTGAAATAGAGTACCTATGACCATCGATTATGGTTCCAATGATAATAAGTCTCCTGACATCACCTTTTGACCTCTCCTAATACCTGACCTAATATATTGATTCCTTCCATTAATCACTAATATGCATAACCCTCATACCTAATCCTAGCCCTAGTGTTTCCTTAGGTCAACATGCTCAAATCTTTATACTAACTCTTTTACTTCCTCCAACACTTTTGGAACACTTCATCTTCCTTACCCCAAGGTGTTTAGACTTGCATTTAGTCACAAACTTGTATTGAGCCATAGTTCTCTCTATTAGGTCTATTGGTCTTGTAGCTCTCTAGGAACGTAGAATGAGTTCAAACTCATATTATATTGAAACAACTATACCACCTCTCTAGGTATTTGGAGACCCTTTATCCCTTTACAACAATGCACAAATTCTCAAGGTACCTTTCTTTGTAAAATTTTCAAACCTCCTTTGTAAATCACACCCATAACTAGGCCTATTTTTCTCCTAAAACATGATAGTGTTACCTTCAAGATATAATCTCACCTAAAGAAGTATAGATCCACTTCAAAGATGTCAAGGACATGGTGTATATAAATTTTAGGAACTTGAATCCATCATTTCAATCTTCATGCACTATAATTCCTCCACTGCGACTTTACTTGTATAGCTGCAATATAGAACTTGGTGTATATTTTTCCCACGTGCGAGTTAAGAGGTTAAATTTCTCACACTTATTCCCTTCAACCAAATAGTCCTCTCCTCAAAATTTCACCTAATTTGGATGGCTATAATATTTTTTGTGTGATGCCCTAGTTAGGGCCCAAGAGGGTAAAATTAGATCTATAGGTCTTTGTACGATGTTTCAAGGGATATGAAAAATTATTAATTCTCCATTCATCCTCCTCTATCTTCTTGAGATTTCACAGAGGTTTTAAAATTACTTTATAGTGACTGTCCCATCTCTAGCACTCGGCCATGTCAAAGTATACAACATACAGTTTATTTAAATCCATAATTATTGTAAATTAACTCACAAATATTACCTGCAACATCAATACACACCTCTTATTATTCATTTATAGCATTAAATTCCCCTTGAATCATCTTATATATTTGTTTATCATCAAATTTATCTCTTTACCTCTTTTCTAGGCTAGCTAATCTCTAGTTCTAGCTCCCAAAAAGAGCTTAGCAACACCCCAAACTTGGTATACAACCAAAACTACATCAAATACACTATAAACCTCGTTCATCCTCCCATTTACACTGTTTTGCATATCATTGTAAGACTTAATTAGGCTTTAGAACAATTAATGTCCACCTAATTATCTCTATTTACTCTCTTTACACATCTAACTTTACTTTTGCAAGCTTATTTACCTTGACATCCGCTTACTCAAGTAGAATAACTCAATTACACCTAACCTAACATGCCTTGATGGTCTAATGTGACCTTATTACATTTATCCCTTGATTCTCCTGCATCAGGTTACCCTTCAACCATAAATTGAGCATCTGCTCAATGCAAATTTGGATTTTTTCTTCCTTCTTATCTTCCAATCTTTCATTGCTCTTTTCAAATGTGTACTCTAACTGATTTGTATCTTGTTATTTGCTTGTAATTTTTTCCTCCTAATCACCACTCTGAACTTGTATTTATTCTTCATGCATCTTGATTCTTTGTTTATCTTTCTCTCTTCTTTCACCTTCTTCACCATGGATTATAACTTTTCCTTGCATTTTCCATGCTCATCTGCAACCATAGCACTTAGGACAATAGTAGATATCAAATGCCAATGTTAAAGTGTCTTTTTAACCTTATTTATCACCAACTTCTACTCATGTTTGCATTTAGTTATTTCATAGGATTGTTTCAACTTGTTGATGAAGTAGAAATCTCCAACATTGAAATTAAATTTCTTTGTATCTATTATGGGTTTACTTGTCTCCTCATGTTTGATCCCATACCACTGTAGTTGGTTATGTGATTTATTGCATTAGGCTTATTCCCTTGTATGGTCTCCTCGTGATTTAGTGGTTTTTGTTTCTTCTAGCTTCTTAGCATTTCTGCCTCTTCCTTGTATTAGGTATGTTTCTTGTATTATATCTCTCATACCTTGCTCTTGTATGGGTTCCACCTCTCCCTAATGCCTCTCTTAACTATAGATAGTCAACATTCCTTGATTTTGTATGAAATCCACTATTCCTTCATGATTGTCCATCTAAGGTTGATTTGTTCCATATGTTACATGCCCTTGTATGGGTTTAAATGTCTTCTTTTCCACTATTTTTTATTTTTCAACTATCACATTTGTCTTGAACCTTGCCACACCATCTTCAACACCTATCTCAGGCTTCATTATACCTTCTCCTTGAGCAGATCTCAACCTACTTAATGGGATTATCACCTTTAATATATTATCTTGCCACTTTCTATTTCTCCAAGGAACTGTATCGATGTTTTGAAGCATTGTAATATGTAGAATTATATTCAATCTACTTATATGCATACCTCGGTTGCAATTTAGGCTCCTTGTCTTCTTTAATTGTTGTAGACTTGCTACATACTTGAATTTATTCATATACCAATATTGTCGTTTTATGACTGATATGATAAGGTTTCTCTTGACTGAATTTTTTTTATTTACCTCATTCTCATGCATGGTTAAACTGTACACCTGCTCCTTAGACTCCATTCTTTGTTTGTTTACCTTGATTTCTTCTTGAAACTTAAAAATATGCTTACAATAACAATTATCTCTACCTCCTTACTATTCTAAATGTCTGAGATATCTTATTTTTCCTTTCATAGATTCCTTGAACTGTACTAAACTTGTGTTACACTTGGCTTGTTCCATATTCATCCTTATATGCTCTTTATGTAAATTCTTAAACCTCTGTAGTGTTCTTCTTGACTGTAATTTGATTTTATTCCTCCTTATGTCTCCCATTTAAGTTTTTTAACTGATTTTTCATGGAATTGACCTGTTTATTTTTGTTTTCCTTAAGTTTTTCCTCTTCAAACCTTCTCCAATAGTATCCCAAGCTTTCACCCTTTGTTTTGTTCTTTTTCTCATCTCTGCATTCAATTGCATTATCTTCCTTTTTCCTAATTTCAAACTTATTTGATCAGTATTTAAACTCTCTTTACAATTTCCTTCAATTGCTTGTATGGTTTCAAGACACTCAAATTCTTGATTAGGAGTTGTTTTGTTCTCCACTTTTTCCTTCTCACCTGCATTTTTCTTGTGCACATTCTCATTTAAAACTTTGTCCTGTATACCTTCAAATACACACTTACAAAATTGATTAGACTTAAAATCCAGAGTTATTTTGACATCCTTAGATGCCCACAACATCATTTGGTCTTGTTTAAACTCCGCATTCTTCTTATTAACTTCCTCTTCATTCCTTAGGCCATGCTCTAGGCCTTAGTGTAATGGTTCATGCTTCTTTTCTTCTTGATCTTGTCTCGCTTGACCTTCCATGAGGTCCTCAATTACTATTTTCCAAGTTCTTTCCTCTTCTTATCTATGGAACTCTCACCTAGGTGAATTAATTGGGCTTCTTTGTCTTCCTTCACTTTTCTTCAAGAAAATCATATTCTTCCTTGGCCTCATTTGGGCTTTCTCACCAACCTTCACTTGTGCTTCTTGGTCCATTACATTAGACTCTAACTACTAAACTCTTCTATCAACCTTTTCTTCATCTCTCATGAAGGCTAAGACTTGATCTTTTATCTTCTCAACAAAATCCTTGAAGCCAAATACCATGCTTCTTCTTTCAATACTTGCATGTTGGTCTATCAAAGGCACTAAAACATGGTCTATTCCATCCTTTGTTAGAAAACACTTATTCAACCTTCCATTATAAACTACCTTCATTTCATATTGCCATGGCCTGCCTAGGATTAAATTACAGACATTCATTAGCATCACATCACATAACACCTCATCATGAAAAATTCTAATCTTGAAAGTTAATCTACATTTCTCATTCATGAGAATTTGATGGTTATTTTGAACCCATGCCACTCTGTAAGGTGTAGGATGAATTAATATTTTCAACCCCAATTTACTAACCATTTCCTCTTAGAAAATGTTGTTTGTTCTACCATTATCTATAATAACATTGCAACACTTACCTCTTGTCATGTATCTTATCCTAAACAAGATTCTCTTATCCTAAACAAGATTCTCTTATAAACTGGTTCTTGTGACTTAGCTTACTGATGTCGGAGAATTATTCTTAATAATAATGACTCTCCCTACTTCATGTCATCACCTCTATCACCTGTCCTTTTCATATCTGAATATAATGCTTCTAGCCTTGTCATCTTTGTACCTAGATCACCGACTTCATCATACTATCCATCTTTCCCATGACTCCTTCCTGAATCAATTTCATTATACCCTACAATGATGACTTCTCTGCTTTTACCATACTGTCTACAATCACCTTTACACTTTAAAACTATCAATCAATTCAAAATAATATGAATTCTTACACTATACCTTGTTATCACAGAGAAACCAACTTTGATACCAAAATTGGTGTAGGTATTCTAGTCAATTCCACTATATTCCTCCTTTGTGTATCCTTACTCTCTCCAAGAATCTCTCTAATATTTTACACATTATTTTATATCTCCCCTGCACCTGAGGACCCCTAAAAAATTCATCATGAAACAAGTTACCTGCTCCAAACATCTTTAGGCATACCTTGCTACTGCTACACACACACTTGCATTGAGATTAACATTCATATGAAAATAACGGTGAAATATAGTTACTTGTGACCATTGATTATGGTTCCATTGATCATAAGTCTCATGACATCACCTTTTGACTTCTCTTAATACATGACTTCATATATTGATTCCTTCCATCAATCACTAGTATGCATAACCCTCAATACCCAATCATAGCCCTAGTGTTTCCTTGGGTCAACATGCTCAAATATTCATACTAACTCTTTGAATACCTCCAAAACTTTTTGAACACTTCATATTATTGATCCAAACTTTTTTTAGACTCCTCATGTAGTCACAAACTTGTATTGAACCATAGTTCTCTCTATTAGGTCTATTGGTCTTGTAGCCCTCTAGGCACAGAGACTAGGTTTAAAATAAAATTCTACTGAAATAAATATACCACCTCTCTAGGTATTTGAGACCCTTTATCCCTTTACAACTATGCACAAATTATCAAGGTACGTTTTTTTGTACCATTTTAGACCTCCTTTGTAAATCACACCCACAACTAGGCCTATCTTGCTCCTAAAACATGATAGTTTTACCTTTCATCTATAATATCACCTAAAGAAGTATATATCCACTTTAAGGATGTCACGGACATGGATTATACAAATTTTAGGAGCTTGAAACCATCATTTAAATCTTCATGCACACTAATTCCTGCATTGTGATGGTATCTGTACAACTGCAATATAGAACTTGGTGTATATTTTTACCGTGTGTGATTTAAGAGGTTAAATTTCTCACACTTATTCCCTTAAACCAAATAGTAATCTCCTCAAAATTTCACCTAAATTGGATGGTTATAAAATCCATTGTGTGATTCCCTAGTGAGGTCCTGAGAGGGTAAAATTATATCTATAGGTCTTTGTACGATGTTTCAAGGGCTATGAAAAATTAGTAATAATCCATTCATACTCCTCTAGCTTCCTAAGATTTCATAGAGGTCTTAACGTTCTCCTATGGTTAGTGTCCCAACTCTTGCACTCAACTAGGATAGTGTATACAACATACAGTTTACTTAAAGCCATAATTCATGTAAAATAACTCACAAATATTACCTGCAACATCAATACACACCTCTTATTATTCATTTCCAGCATTGTATTCCCATTTAATCATCCTCTATCTCTTTCTATCTTCAAATTTCTCTCTCTAACTCTTTTCTAGGCTAGCTAATTTCTAGTTCTAGATCCCAAAAAAGAGCTCAACAACACCCTAAAATTGGTATACAATAAAAACTACATCAAATCCACTAACAGCATCATTCATCCTCCTATTTCCACTCTTTTACATAGCATGGTAAGCATTAATTAGGCTTTAGAACAACTAATGTCCACCTACTTATCTCTATTTACTCTCTTTACACATCTAACTCTACTTTTGCAAGCTTATTTGCCTTGACATCCACTTACTCAAGTAGAATAACTCAATTACACCTAACCTAACATGCCTTGATGGTCTAATGTGACCTTATTTTATTTAGCCCTTAATTCTCTTACATCATTTGGGGACATTGAATTGGTTATCTTCCAAGTGAGGAATAGGTGCACAACATAAAATAATCTTTTTAAACCTTATAAATACGAATTTTGGGACCTATTGGAGATATTTTACACTCTCAATCTACAAGTGGTCCCAAGGAAATTAAAAAAAGATGCAGATCAGATGGAAGCCCTTTGTTATAAATTTTCACCAACTGAGGACATTTTTCAAGGATATTCATAGAAAAGAAAGTTAGTGGTCAGGCCATCAATTCTAAACAATGAAAGTAGTTGGAAGGTGTTTGATAGTGATCATGATGGGTAGATTATGCAATTCATTCATAATGAAGCTACATTTTCCTCAAAAATTCAATTTTACTTGCATGATAGTTATGGTGATCAAGTTATTCTACTTTTAAAATATTACCATCACCTTAGAGCATATATTAAATCCCAATGTTGAGTTAAAGGGAGAATAAAAGAACATAATAACAAAGTAAGAAGGGTTCTGGCTAGTCACTGTTGCACACGTAAAATAGTTATTTCTTGGAAAGATATGCACAAAATGAGAGAAGCAAGCCTTCATTTCATTATGTCAAAATAATAGAGATATTTTCTCGTGGGATTATGAGGACATGAAGGGGTTTGATATAAGTGTTTCTCAACACTCCATTGATCTTGTTCCTAGAGTTAATACCATAATAAAAAATAAAAATCTTGTCAATCCCAAGATAGAGCCTCTCATGAGAAAGGAATTATCTAAACTGATTGAAGAAAATAAAATATTTCTGATCAATTAGTCTAATTGGGTGAAAAATATTTTTCCAGTAAGAAAGAAGAATGGTGAAATCAGATTTTATGTTGATTTCATAGATTTGAACAAAGATTCATTAAAGAATCACTATCATTTTCCTTCTATGGAGCATATTTTGCAAACTATAGAAGGTACACAAATTTTTTCCATGCTTAATGGCTACTTAGGTTTCAATAAGATCATGGTCAAGGAAGAGGATTAATTTAATACTACATTTAAAACCAAATGGGGAACATATGATTATCATAAAATGCCTTTGGGTTTGTCAAACATAGGCACGAATTTCAAAGGAGCAATAGACATTTCATTTAAAGGGTACATCAATGAATGCATCTTATTTTACTTGTATGACATACATTTTTCTCAAAGAAGAGTGCATATCACATAAGTGATCTTGAGAAAGTATTTGAGAGATGCAAAGAATTTGGGGTATCACTTAACCCCAAGAAATGTAACTTTTTTGTTGCGTGAGGTATGATTTTTGGATATGTTGTCTCAAAGGATGGTATTTCAATAGATCCTGAAAGAATCTCTTCCATGTTATCTATCTCCTTGCCAAATCATAAGAAATACTTATAGTCAATCCTTGGCAAGATCAAATTCATTAGAAGATTCATTTCTAACTTTTCAGGATTGGTTAACCCCATCACTTTCACACTCAAAAATGATTTATTCTTCAAGTTAAAATAAGAAAGAAAGGAAATATTCAACAATATCAAGAAATAAATTTCTCGTACCCCTACATTTAAAAATGCAAATTATTAAAAGGAGTTCATCCTTTATGCTTATGGAGTTGTTACCAATTTTATTTTATTTTTACTCAAGAAAATGACAAATGACTATGAATTAAAACATATATTCACACAGAAAATGACAAAGGACTAATATAATTCATAATCCTTCAATCAAACACTGAAGGATTACGAATTAAAATATATTCACATAGAAAATCAGGTATTTTCCATTAGGGCTGTGCTAAATAAATTCAAAAGTATGATCACCAAAAATCATGTAAAAGTTCTAATTTCACACTCTAGTGTGAGGGAATTCAATATAGGAAAAAAATCAGTGAGAAAAGAGCTAGATGAGTGAATAAAATCATGGAGTGCAATGTGACTATCAAAGCCACAAAATTGGTGAGAGAAAATGCACTTTGTAAGAAAATTTCTTTGGATGCATAGAATGATCAATAAATCTCTTTTTTCATGGATGAAGAGATCCCACACGGTGAAAATAACCAAGAATGAAACCCTAACGCACAAAATTGCATTAATGATATGGAAACATTCCTTTCTTTTAGCACATACCCTAATGGTCTGAACAAAGCAAAGAGAAGACATATAAGGCCGTATTCCATTCCTTATGTGATGATTGATGGTATTATCTTAAAAACAAGTGTTGATGATGTGATTCTGAGATGTATTGAAGGCACGTAGGTCAAAAATGTGTTATAAGAGTTTCATGATGGATTATATGGTGGGAACTTATTTTTCAAAGAAACAACAATGAAAATCATTAAGGTAGGGTACTTCTGGCCTACCTTATTTATTGATACACATAAGTGGGTTAGAAAATGTAAAGAATACAATTTATTTACAGGTAAAAATAAGTTGATTGTGCTTTACCTCCATCCAATCCAAGTGAATCAATGATTGGGGTATTCACTTCATTGGCATGATCAATCCTCCTTCGAGCATTATTCATAAGTGGGTTTTGAAAGAAAAAAATTACTTTACCAAATGGACATAATGTCACATTTAAGGAAGAAAATGAGGCATTAATCCTTGACTTCATCAAAGGTATCATGAGAAGGTTTGGAAATCTTTAAACAATTATTTAAGATAATGAAAAGGCCTTCTTTGGTACTAAAATTTCTGATTAGGCTCTTAGTCTTGGTATCTATTTAAAGAATTCTTCCAACTAATACCCTCAAGGTAATGGATTGGAAGATTATTCTAACAAGAACCTAATTATAATAATAAAAATAATAATGGATATCAACAAGAGTAAGTTGAATACAATTGTCACACATGTGCTTTGGGTGGAGAAATTTATGGTGAAGAAGGAAATTGGCATTTCTCCTTACAAACCTGTGAATTTGGTAAAGAATCTAGGATTCCTTTATCACTTGAATTTCCTTCAATAGATCTAGTGCAGAAGATAGAATTTAAAATATTGGATTAAATATAAATAAGAATGGAAGAATTGGTTGAACTTGAAAAACTAAGAAATTCTTCCATGATTAGATTGGAATAACATTAAAGGTCAACTTAACAATGGTTTGACAGAAAGGCTAGAGCTCAAGTTTTCAAAGAGGATGATCTGGTCTTAAAGTGGGATGTTGAAAAATATAAACCAAGCATCATTCAAATTTTGATGCACTTTGGAGTGGGCCATATATCATCAATGCTTGTAAAGAGACCAACTCTTTTGAGGTGTCTCATCTTGATAGAGATGCACTATCAACTCCAGTCAATGGGATTTATCTTAAGCACTTCCATTAATTTCCTTTACATCATCTACATATTAGAGTAGTTTAAATTCCTCCAAGTATGCCTCACATGTAGTGTTTTTTTGGTAGTGTAGGTTTCCTTTCTATTGTGTGAACTCTTTTGTTACTTTTGGATAGCAGTTCCGTTAATCACAAGTCATAAATATTTTAGTGTTGGAAGTTATATTTCAACTTGTTGGAAAAATTTCATCTAACAATTTTGGTGTGCATTCCCAAGAATAAGGTAGAAATTCTATTTCAACATAGTTTTCCACTATTATTAAATATCAAATCAAAATATCTCTGATGATGGGAATAATCAAGTTCAATACATGGTCTAATTAGTGCTTTATTTGACTCTAGGGATGATTTATTTAAGCTACATATCAATTCTCATGTTTTCAAGCCGACTCCATGCCCAATGGATGCTTCAAGGAATTTATCATTCATCATCTATCAGGAAGATGTCCCCAAAAGTTTCCAAAATGTTTCCCAAAATAACCCCCTTGGTTTTTTAGCAACTTACAATTTATTATGGCTCTGGAATCAAGTTTTAAACTTGTGTGTGTCATTGATTTTCTCCTTGGTGCATTTTGCAAGGTTACAGTTCCTTTCACATGGTCATAGAAAATCCTACTTGCTTCCCCCCTTCCTTAATTTATTCTATGCATGTTTTACATGATCTTGTTTTCCTTGTATTTTTCTATATCCCTTTGTGTTCACTTCTTGCCTCATACATGTTTTACAAATGAGCACTATTCTGTAATATATAGAATAAAGGCAAGAAGTGAACACAAAGGGATATAGAAGTATGCCTGTTTATTATTTTACATAGAGGCATGCAATTGTTATTTATTACTTCTAGAAATACATATCTAATGAACACAATTGTTTATTACTTCTAAGTATACTACATAGAGGCATGCAATTGTTAGCATGTTTATTATTTTAATTTGCATGCCTCATATCTGGGCCTTTATGTGTTATTTCTTTCCTCCCTTCATTGTAATCGATTTTACATTCCTTAGAAGTAATAGAAGTCTTTTTTTATGTCTATTATGTGCTGAGCTCATGTTTATTACATCTCCTTTATTTTATTTTGCAATATTTTTATGTTGTGCATGTTTATATCTCTTATAAGGATTATTTTCTATTGTGCTCCATGGAAATGCGAGATTGAATGCTGTTTTGGTTTGTGGCACACATGTCTTTCATTCCCTTGCACATTTTACCTAATTTTCACTCATATGAGAGTTTTCTTCCCCTTTTTTATGGTGCTATCCCCTCCCCTTATTTTAGGATTTTAGTTTCACGCATTTCCCTCTCTTCCTGGTCCATTGGAATGATATAATATATTTATATAGCAACATTTCTCTTATTAGGAGTATTTTTAGAATATAAATAAGTAGAGGAAGTTGGCCTTCTCAGGAGGTATGTCTCAAGCACAATTCCCATAACTTGCAGACAGTCCCATGTTGCCTCAAATCCATGGATCATCCTAATTTGGGATAGGTGTACTTTTGAGCTCCAACATCTCCACAAGTATAAAAATTCCACAACCTTATATGATTTTTACAAGGAAAACATGGAGGATAAAGTTTTCTTATGATTTTATTATTATTTTGTTATGCTTTGGTTTTCTATTCTCACAAATAGAACATGATAATAATTTATTATAGCCACAATTCATACATACACATCCAATAAAAGCTATAAGAATAAGGGTGTAACAAAATTTTTTTACTTAAAAACCTTTTTCAAAATTTCAAGTGCTCTTAAGAGTATCAAAATTGATGTTGTGAAGTATTAAAGATAATATTTAGGCATAAAAAATATATGGAAAATCCAAGATATGCCCATTGAGATTGATATACGTATATCCAACATTTTTTAGATATACCTATTTGATATATTTCCATGTTTTCAAGGATTTTAGGTTAGGGGATTTCAGTTTTTTGGTTTCTAATTGTTCATGTTTTCATTTTCTAATTTTTTTAATTTTAAATTTTAAGTTTTAGGGACATTTTTTATGAATATTTTTTTTTTGTTTTCAGGTTTCTCAAGTTAATGGATTTGGGATTTGTATGTAGGATAATAAAAGGGGTACAAACAATTTTCATCGAGATAAAACATTTAGAGTAACAATAATCATCTTCTATAAGTTATTGTTGGGTTTATTTGTTACGGTACTTAGAAATCAGTTCAATTCATGGTAGCTTTATGATTTTAAAATACTCATAATAAATATGTGCACATGTATATTCAATGCTGCAACATCTAATAAATTGATATATACAATTGAAATTCATGATGGATTTTAAAAAATAGATACAATTCTTTACATCATCTAGAAAAATTTATATATACTATACTATAGGAATTCTCACAAATGGATCCGAATTTTTGAAACATGTCCCAGAGGAATGGTTATTGAGAAGACCCAAAATAAATTAATTCTATCTAAATACATTATTCTAGTTGTATATATTTTTGTCGACATAAGAAAGTAAATTGTTGTCACTGAAATATGTGCACCTGTGAAAGATCAAAAAGTTTTGGAAAAATTACATATCTCAGAATAAATAATGGGAATGTCCGTAAGGTTTAGGTCCTTGTATCATTGCGATAGACATATAAAGAAGTATATATCCTCACCTGAACTACCCTAATGTTAAAACTACTTTTCTCTAATATAAAAAGCAATCTACAAACTAGTCTAACCATGAAGAAAAAGGGGAAGAAAGAAAAAAATAAAAAAAATAAAAAATGGTGATGCCCAAAAATAAAAGGGGTCACTCTCCCTGAGAGTAGAGCAAGACGAAAATTACAATGCAAAAAGGGAAGAAATATTCAAAAATCAACCTTGTATTTATGTTTAACTCTTACTCTTTACATTAGTGACACAATGGACTAAAATTATACAAAATATAACCACACACATCATGAAAAAACATAGCAGAAAGGAACACAAAAATAATAGATACCAAAGGGAATGAAATATCCATAATCACATCATATTACTATCTTAGAGGATGGAAAATCTGTTATAATGATTGGGGAAAGGATTGGATGCATTAATTCAAAACAAAGGTTTGTAACTCAAAATTTTTGGAATCCCAATTAAGCAGAGTAACCTTGTATTTAGGAGAATATTATTTATTATAGATCAATTAACTTTATAGAAGATAAGGAGAGAGAGAGAGAGAGAGAGAGAGAGAGAGAGAGAGAGAGAGAGAGAGAGAGGATTCAAAACTTGCTTCAAAATATCTCCTTTCCTTTTTTCCCCTTCCACTTAGTTTTTAGAGTTCTGTAGCGTGTCTAATTAAAATGATCCACCCAAGTACAAAATTTTTCACACTCTAAGGGGTATTAAGAGGCGTGATGATGATACCAAGACATGAATCATAGTTTGAGATATATTTTTCATAAACCCTAATAAAACCCTTATGAAATAGTAAATTGATTTGATTCAATGCCTTTATTTGGTGTAATGAGAATATTATCTTTCTTAAAGGTAAAACTATAATAAATATAAAAGTCTGTTCATGATATTAAGAGGAATATATGAAGTTCGAATGGTCATTTTCCTTCATTGTTCATAATTATAAGCTTTATACTATTATAACAAGTCACCCATGATCAAATACTTGTCTATCCCCATCCTTTACATTTTTGTAGGACCTCAAGGTAAATATATCTCAAAGAACCCCTTTTAAGGGAAACATAATAACCTAAAAGTATACGTAACTAATTTGGGTTCCATTAAACTAATAAAATAGCTAAAATTACCCTTGAACTCTATCAACATCTTCCTCTGAAACCAAGCTCATTTTCAAGTCCGATGAATTATGATTCAAATGAAACCAATTATAGGTCAAAAGGATCCTCTAGTAGAAAAATAGAAGCCAAAAAATAGCCGCTATCGTATTACCATTCACACAGGCCAAGAATTCCCCAAGCTCTTATTTCCACTAGCCTAGAATGTTAAGTTTAAAATAGCTATAAGTGGTCTGTAGAAAACATTAAGTTATTTTAATCTCTGCAACATTTCTATCATCATCTTCGCGATGTCTGTCACCTTTCATTCATAAATGACACAAAGGGGCATAACTCTATGAGACATGATGACACACCAATGAGTTCTACATATCTCTCTAGTCCATGTGTCTATCGTTGAAGGATCCAAAAGGTTTGAAGGAGGGGGTTAAGCTTTAAACCCATTCTTGACATGCATCCCATAAGCTATCAACGATACTTTGTAGGGTGTATATATTTAAAAAAGGTTGATGATAGTCATGTGAACTAATCACCACAATTTTTCATTTATAGCACCATTAGGAGACTCCATGTCAACCCTTGGGGAAATTATATGTTTCCACGTTTACTCCTTCATCTTTATTAAAAGTGGTGTTTTCTTGTGTTGATAAATACAAGGAGAAGGATGTCATTTGTATCTTTTAGGATAAAATATTCAATTTTGGACAAGATCTTCCTATTTTGGTTTTAGTGAATGAAAATTAGAAAAATGAAAAGCTATTTTGAGAATTTTTGAAGCCAAGGTTGCCCTAAATATGATTGTAAGTTCATAAAACCTTTCAAAGTCTTTGATGAATATGAAAGCTATCTAGAATAAGTTGGGGGGGCTCTGG